>CM060981.1:275216113-275498613 GCA_030765065.1 Deroplatys truncata
TGGAGTAGGTTAGGGAAGAAAATATAGGGAAACAAATAGCAAAGTATAAAATGTATGTCTGAATGCCTTATAAATACTTAGAAGAAAAAGAGTATATATAAACTGTTTCGCGGAAACACTTGAAAGCACGCACACCATGTGCAAAATACTAATATTAAAACACAAATAGTAAAGTATTGTGATGAATAAAAGAAAAAAGTGTAGCTGTAGTGACGGTTACTGCGGCGAGAGATGGTTGCGCCATGTTGATGTGTGTAACACCACAGCAAGACTAAGTGTGAAGGTAGGAAGTCTGACATGCCATTTTTGAAAATGGTTGGTAACCAGGTGTGGGGATTAGCGGCACGAAAATGGCTGCCGTTGTAGAAGTTGTGGAAGGGACACCGGAATTTTTTAAAAATGACAGTTTAAAAGGAAGCTCATTAGCGAGAAAACGTTAAAATGCGATTTTTGTGGTAAACGGCACGAAAAACTGCTGCACATGTAAATCAGATTTTGTGGAGGTTTATACGGTACGACCAGAAGTGTTCCGGAAAAGCACACGATTACAGCTTGGGAAGTTGCGGCCGGGCAATCCAACGGGTTTTTTTATCGAGATTTAACCGAATTAGCAGGCGGAAGTTGCCATAGCGATAATCACTGTATAAAAGCACGGACAGATAAGCCCATTGCCGAAGTCCGAATTTTGTCGTAAAAGAAAGTATTGGGAAAAAATGTACTTCTACGCTTCCTTACATTTATATATTACTATAGGCGCATTACATAGTGCTTGAAAATAGCAGTATTGTGGCTGTTGTAACAAGAGAGAGAGAGAGAGCATTTTGACTCACGCAGGCACCGCGCATTTTGTTTTCGTTAAGCGAAAAAAACACGATACGATTGCCATGCGGAGCGTGTTAATATACTTTAGAAAGAAGACGCAGCGAAACATTTTGCAGGCCTCGGTTTTTTTCTGGAGTATCGGTTTTCTTTTTCTTTTTTTAACGAAGCAGGGCTTAACGGCATGGAGCCCGAAGATGGGGCAGGTCGAGACCCGACCTTGCAGTCTTCATTTGAAATTATCGGGCACAAGCAGAGATTGATGCCAAGGTTATTTCGGGCTTTACCGAAACGCAAGTTGCAGTGAACCCGGTCCCTAGAAATGCAAAACCGGAACAATGGGTGTCGTATTTGTTTAATGATATTGTAAAGTTTGCGAAAGAGAACCTACTGGACAATAAAGCCGAGTATTCAGGAATATCCATATCAGACGAAAAGGAGACGTATAAAGCCTTCAACATGAGCGTGAAGCGTGTGGAACAAGTGCCTAGGGATGTGATTGTTGAAAGCATCGAAAACGTAATGCAAAGTAACCAACAGTTCTTGCTAGGCGGGCCGCTTAAAGTAACGTCTGTGTTTACCAAGGAGGTCGCCGGTTCGTGCCACCAACCATGCAATGACTGTAGGGTGAATAAAGGCATTGTCGAAATCACCAGAGAGACAACTTGTGTCTAGCAAGAGCGATTGTTGTAGTAAAAACGAAAGCAGATCGCGACGTGAACCATACAACGATAACGCGTTCCGACTACCTGCAAAAACACAAGGCCGTAGCGCTGTGCGATAGCGTAGGTCAAAGCAACGTCAGCTGCACTATAGATGATGTCGGACGCTTTGATAACGAGCTAAATGACTACGCGTTGACGGTGTTTGGCGATCATACGGGGAAGTACGTGCAGTACCCTTCAAAGAAACGATGCGAGAAATATATCCACGTAATGATGCACGAGGGGCTCTTAATGCAATCGTCGACCTTCACCGGTGATTTAAATTCAAGTGCTATTGCCGCCAGTGTAATTACCTCTCTGTACACAAAAAGAATTTCATAGGTGTGACGCCTAGTGCGCAAAATATTGTCAGCAATGCGATACGCTATTTGACGCATACGTACACTGTGCTGCGTCCAACAGAGACTTTAAGGGGCTTACGTGCTTTTATAACCACGCAAAGAAAGGTGCATTTTATCCAAAGCGGCTGTCGGTTTTCGATGTAGAGAAGAGGTGTACGTCTTGCAATAAGCTGGTGAATGAGAGGCACAGAAGGACCACGAGTGGGGTAAAAAGTACTGCAATCACTGCAAAACTCACGTGCATTTTAAGCACGTGTTACATGCAGCGGTATGCTTCAGAGAGCAAAAGAAACCAGTACGTGTTAATGTTTATTGACTTTAAATTCACGCAAAACGTTGCCTATTGCGGTAAAAAAACACGTACGAGCACTGCACTGCCCGGAAGGCATGTCGGTAGAGTGTCAAAGAGCTTTCGAGCAATGGCATGACGAAAGGGTGGCCTGCGGGTACGTCTTCGACATGAAGACGGAAATGGTGACGTATTGCAAAATGGACGTATTTCTCCTAAATTAGGGAGTTTGGAAATTAAAAAGGGAATTTTTAGACGATGGTTCAGGGAATGCATCACCATCGCGGAAGCGTGCATGTGCATGTATAGAAAGCGCTTTATGCCGCTCAAATAATTTCCTCTCATACCCGTGAGCACGTATCCACTAGCGGACAGGCAGTCTTGCTTAGCGTGCATATGGTTATCTTGGTTGGAATTGCAAAACAGTGTCATCATACAACATGCCGCGAGAGGACAGGAAGGTAGAATTGTTGGGCACAAGGTGTATAGGTACAGAGAGGATGAAAAAATTGTGCACTTTTTCCAGGGGTGTTTCTAAAACGGGTGCGGCGGTGCTTCCGCAATCGCCACGCTCCAATATACAGTACGGCTAACGAAACTATGGCCTCCAGGTTAGAAAGCACCGAGAAGGTCACTGCAAAGATCAGGAAGACCGCCTACACCGCGGTCGAAATGTGGGAGTGCGAGTTCAACGCCATGATCAAGACCGACGATGACTTCAATCGCCAAGCTAAAATCTTTCGGGTACCCTAAACGCTGAACCTCAGCGACGCCTTCTATAGAGGCCGCACCAACTGCACCAGGTAGAACTGTGAGGCGACGGGGGAGATGAAGATATCTATCACGACGTGTGTCGC
The DNA here is from genome assembly GCA_030765065.1 of Deroplatys truncata. Classification (NCBI taxonomy): domain Eukaryota; kingdom Metazoa; phylum Arthropoda; class Insecta; order Mantodea; family Mantidae; genus Deroplatys; species Deroplatys truncata. The sequence continues at coordinate 275,219,145 of CM060981.1, forward strand.
CTGTACCTGTACGTCAACAAGACAAACCCTACCCCATGGGTCACCCCAAGATTCATGTGGATTGCTTCGCGCGCCTAGAAGACGTGCGGGGCGGTCTCGCGAAGGGCAAGGTACTACCGCCGCAACATCTGTATCACCCACTGTTGCCGGCGGGCATCAATAGTAAGCTCATGTTCCCGCTATGCCGCGCTTGCACAGAGACGAAGAACGAGCGCGAATGTGATCACGAAGAGCACTACAGAGCCTTGACGGGTACCTGGGTAGTCTACGAAATTAAAGTCACCCTGGAGGAGGGATATCGATTCCTACAGGTCTACCAGATCTGGGAGTACGACGTGGTACATTACGACCCGGCCACTGGAGACAAGGAACTCTTCGAGGACTACGTTAATAAGTTTCTGAAGAACAAGGACGAAGCCTCAAGTTAGCCCTCGGGATGCGACGCGCCCGCTGCAAAGGATCGGTAAGTAACGAGTTTTTGGAGCGTGAAGGCGTCGCCCTAGACTCCGAGGCCGTCGCCCCAGGCCCCGGTAGGCGATAGCTGGCCAAGCTCATGTTAAACAGCTTCTGGGCAAACTGGGACAGAGGCACAACCTTTCCACATATGAGCTGGTGGACCGGTACGACCGTCTGCTGGACCTACTCAAGATCCGGGCGTGGAAGTGCAGACCTTTATGCCCGTCGCCGATCACATGTACGTGTTATGGAGGCGCTGCGACAAGAGTACCAGGGTGAACCCCACAACAATGACGTGATTGCGGATTACACCACGGCTCACGCGCGCTGCTGCTCTACTCCTACCTGAAGCGACTGGGAGAGAGGGTGTGCTACTTCGACACTGACTCTGTCATCGCCACCTCCACCCCGGAGGACTGGACGCCGTCCGTCGGACGCCTACTTGGGGACATGAGAGACGAGCTGGAGAAGTACGGACGGGGCTCTTACGTCTCCCGGTTCGCCTCCTCCGGGTCTAAGAGCTACTGCTTGGAATTTACGCGCCCGGAGACGGGTAAGACCTTCACCGTGCGCAAGATGAAGGGCATCACACTCAATTCGTGTAAACTAGAGCTGGTGAACGCCGAAGTGATTCGCGACATGGTGCTGAGGGCCTGCGACAGGACGGTGACGATGGCAAGCACGCAGATCGCGAGAAAGACCTCATGGACCGTGGTCACGGAACCAACCTCCAAGTTTACCATAACCTACTAAGGCGAAGAACAACTTCCTAATGGCTTCAAAAACATCTCGTCAAGTTCTCACCAAAATAAACTACGAAATCAATCCCGTGCATATAGGAAACAACCTTCTCCTCGAACTACTCTGTAAAAATATTGAGTGCTATTTATGGACGCTCTTTAACTACTATGGTGCTTAGCGTCCCATTCTTTACTGAGTTTTATCAAAAGCCTCTTTATCAGACTTGAGGTTCTATTACGTGCAGCAAACTACGCCACCGGCTTTACTAGCCTTCCGAAGGAAGCCATGTTAAAGATTTTTACGACCTCGGGAACTAGAGGCTAGAACGGTAACCACTATACCACAGAGGATGACAAAAAATTGCTCTTTCTACCCCAACTAATGGAGAACTTTTTCAAGTCTCATTACCATCCACCGAAATCTCCTTCTTTTACAATCACAAACAAATCATCTGAAACTCAACCCCAAACAACCACAGGCCATTCACGCCAAGTGCCTCCCTTCCAAAGCTATCCAATGAGGAGCGGATGCTCAACTCTCCATCTACCTTTGTCACAACAAAACACCTAACCTCACATTTACGTCACATCCGTCGGGTGCTTCTCCACCAGCTTCACCAGATAGTTCGTCGCAGCCCTATCCACATCCATGCAAACACACACAAACTTTCATCATCTTCTTCTCATCTGCGTCACCAAACCCATCCAAAATCATTCTGCGTTTCATATCGACAGCAATACCAGCGACACCGACGACGACGACCATCTCTGCATCATCACCAAATTTAAAATTATCTTTTGTGACACACAACGTGCCGCTTGAGGGTTATTCTTCTCCAAAAAACCTGACAAAAACGTTGACAAAAAACAGTGACAAAAGCATTCCTCATAATGTGTATTGAGTTCTTTAAGCTCTTATTAGAATATTACATTCAGCGTTTTTCCCTCTCCATAAAAATGTAAACCACATATATATTCTTGCGTTTGTCATTTAGTGTTCTTATGTATTATTAATAATTATATGATTTCCAATATGTCATATTATTAATCTCATATGTAACTCTTTATTGTAAACAAATTATAAATAAATAAAAAGACCATACTTAAGCAATTACGATTACCCCAATCTTTCCGCTCTCGGCGCTTTTCAAACTTACCACCATCGCTCTTAGTCCGCCTTAATCCACGGATAAACAGCGACAATAGATCCCCTAGCGGCAGAATTAGCTTAATCCAATTGCTTAACTAGGGGCTTTAACTACTAAGATCTGTTATTTGTCTCTTTACTGAACATGTAAATGATGATCAAAATGTGTCAATATGTACATTTTGTAGCTTTAGAGGAGCACTCAGTAGTCTAGAAGAACAGTCAAATGTTTGTAAAGCAAATCCCTATTTGCCGATCTTAATATTGCATGACCTCACGAGAAATTAAGAAACGGTTAGAAGCTAATGGTTTAAAACATGAATAACAAAGCTCAAATAAAGGACAGAATAATATTTAAACGTTAAACTTCCAAAAATAGTGGGTTTTTCGATCTATTATCGTTTATTTTCATGTGTACTCTACGAACTATTCCTACAGAAGGCAATTTTTTCGGTCTACTTCGCGTTAATTGAGATAAACGTTTGCCGAAATGATTTCATTACAAATTTCGTTGTATGTATAAGGGGCTAAAAGAGACTACAGCGAGTACGCTGTATGCTGGCTGTGAAATGCCGTACTATTTCCATACCATCCGAGAAACAAAACAATGGTCTTAGAATCCAAAAACAAATGTGTGGCACATAAAAAATTAATGACAAAAGTTTGTAAACTTCTAGGAAACGTCAACTCTCTTAGAAATGATTCAAGAAATGTACCATTGTATTTTGTTTATTTTCAAGTGAATATAATTAATTTTTATTTCTATTTTACTTAAAGCATACCTCATAATTTCTAGAATGATGTGTTAAATTGCTTATATGAATGTCTAGCAATGTCTACTTTTTACTCAATTTTTAATGCTCTTCATAAACAGGAGCTAGGTTCTGATAGCATTTCATTCCATGCAGTACTTATAAGACTTAGATGACTAATTTTGTAATTTTGAAACGTCCTTGATTATGCATTATTCTGAATAAAATACATGTCGCTAGCGTACAATAGATTTGCTTTTGTATCAAGAAGGCAACAGCTTTAGGTGAAAATATTACTTGTGGAATTTAAACACATGTTTGTTTCTAGTGCGATTCAGCACAAAAGTATATTTCTCTATGTGTTGGATGCAAGGCTTTAGTTTTAAAGCACTTATTTTTAATATTTTATATTTCTAGAATAGATATATAGCATACATATAATAGCGTGTAAATGTAGATTCCTTTTGTAAGCCTAGTCAACAATGAATAAACCACTTTCCAAGAAGAAATGCTTTAGTTAGTGTAATGGCAAAGTGAAATGGACAAGATTTGAGAGAAGACGTTAGCAATAAGCCTTATGAAGTGACTGAAACAGATGCCATTGCACCAACATTAACTTGATCATTAGATCATTAAGCTATGAATACATGGATTTTAACTATTTTTGGAACGGGCGTTCTTCGCTGTATACCTGAAGTAATGCAGATATTATACTCACAAGCCCTGTAATAATGCTATTTGTGATTTAAACAAATTAAATTTTACGATTCCCAAAAGATAAGCTTTTGGGCCTCACCACTGCCCATTGTATTAAACCTTAATTACCACAAACTGTATTTCAGATTTTCAGTTGGTTTTTAATCTCCTATTTTCAAATATTTCAAAAAAATAAATATGACATTGATACGTTTTGTGTTTAGTTATATTATGTTTTGTTTTATACATTTTAAACCTAAAACAATACCTCACAGCAACTTAGAAATGTAATTCTAACAGAGTTTTTTGGTTTAATATTTGTTCTGAATGTGTGCCGGAATGATATGTAAAATAACTTTCGCTCATGTTATATTCACTCTAAAATATCTCCTCTTTTATATCCAAAACCAAGTATTGAAATGAAATTTCTACTTCGAAGGATTACACCCTGTTAGTGAGAAGCTGTATCTATGAACCACGGCATTAGTCTAAGCATACATTCGCATTAATTGATGGTTAGTAGTTTAACTATCATTCTAACTTATACATGAGCTTAATCTTCATGATAAGGTAAGAAACAATTTGTTTTCTTAATCAACGTTAGATAATGTAATTATTATTCCTCATAAACTACCATTTTAATAACATCGAGAAGCTACAGCATAATAAATTAGTTAATGGCCTAAAAGGTATAACATTTACGCTGTGTTACAAAAAATATCACGTCCCTTCTGCTGTGAATAAGCTATATATACTTGTTTAAGTCAATAACTTATAAATTGGGACACCTTTGGGGAAGGCTTTTCACGAAAAATGTATGTTACTGAAAGTCATATAATTTCAGCTTTTTCCCTAAGAATTAAAATGAGTATTCTTCTATTATAGGTACTCTAATTTTTATTAACCAATAACCAGGAGTTTTTTTCATAGTAATTGTTTAACTTCATTAAGCCTGAAGGAAATTTGCTGTTTTGGCATTAATATTTATGCAAGATTTCTAAATGAAAGCTATTACTATTTCTGCTGTTATGATGGTGTGTAGAAGAAGCATTTGATTTCGCCGAACCCAGTAGTTCAGTATAGGTATCTCGGCAGAAAAATGCGTGCTGAGGTTCCCTGAATTTAAGATAAAGCGTTTTTAATTTCTCTATTAGCTGTCTATGGTAGACAGAAGAAATATTGCATGGCATTATGTGTGTGCGTTTGTGTGTGTGTGTGTGTGTGTGTGTGTTTGTGTGTGTATGTACACCTATGAATACAATTATATTTTTGGGCGGGGAGAATAGGGATAGGAAATTCAGAAGCTCATAAAGGTAATGGTAATAGGTAAATAAGAGAAAGGATGGTGGAGTACCAGGTTAGCACCTCCGCTAGTGTCTCACTGGCCTTAGCTGCCTGTACATACTAAGAGTGGCCAAAGAATGAAAAACAGGGGAATAGCCATGTCACCAGTATCTCAAGGCCTCTCGGCTAATTTTGAGAAGAACAGTAAGGATTGTGTTTGAGGGAGAATGTTAAGGAGCATCTCGGTGGTTTATTTTGGTGGTTTCTATGAAAATCATCAATTAATTAATTATACTCATGGGATCGTTGTCGTAGGGACAACGTCGTGCGTTGCGATGTCTTGCAGGGGTATAAGAATATTCAAGGTTGCTGAGGATCCGAAAGGTGTCATTTTCCACGATGTCGAGTCAGTTCAGAAACCTCCCAAGCGTCTGAAAGAGGTCGGTGTGAGATTGTAATATCTGCTCACAACACAAAGCCATTGAGACCTCAAGGCAGTCTGTGATGACGGTTGCATTCTGTGGTATTAAGTCTTCAAAGTGAATACAGCTTGTGCTCTATATAGACAAGAACTTCCGGGTCTTCTTCAACGTCTAAGTCCTGGATTTTAGTACAACTGGTTTCGAATGCGTCGAATTGCCTGGTGTGGCTCTTTGTTGTTCCTCGATGGCTGCGAAGCGCTTAGTTGATCGGTTCCTAGAGTCTGTACCTTGATGTTCAGTCTGGAGACCTCCGACTGTATAGCGGCGGTTGCCCCGGCGATAGGCTATGGCTTGCCAGAATGGTAGAGTTGGAGTCCGAGCTGGACAAAGGGGTATCGGTTGAATATTCCGTGCTATCTGCAAGTCTGTCAGTTGATCGGCCGGAGGCGATTTCTGAGGAGCGGATTTCGGCGACAGTGTTGTATGTGCCATAGATGATGTAGGCTGTATGTTTGAATGAGCTAGTTATGGCGACTGCTGGCGGTGTTGAGGAGGAGTCCTTGGGTACAGCGGTCAGGAAGTTGGCCCGTGAAGGCATCATCTCCTCCATACTCCTGGAGCGCATTTCTGTCGACGGCCGGTGCAGTGTGCTGTGAGATTCAGCAAGCCTCAGTAGTTGCAGTGTAGCTACTTAGTGCAGAAGGGAGTTTTTCGAGCACTGCGGCTTACCTCGATCAGGTATGGCTGGCCTACGACAGCTATGGCAGTCGCGAATGCAACTGCGTAGTACGTCCTGTCGATGAACGAGAGACATAGTAGTGGGTTCGGTGCTCCACATTAAATTTATTATCTTTTATTTTTTAAATTAAAAGGTATTCATTATTAGATTTGTGTTATCAATTGGGGATTTGATTTTTATTTTAAAAACATCTAAAACAATTTTATTCATTTCGGATTATATCGAATCGCACGATAAATAATTTCAGTGCAAATGAAAACTTTAACTTTAAGGAGGTTATCCTGGAGATCCTGACAAGAGAAGACCAGAGCTGCTGAGCGGCTTCCAAGACGATCCTCTCCGGGAGGAGGCGGTGAACTCCACAGACTACAGCGCTATGGTAGCGGCCCATGGGATCAGCCGGTGCTTTAGTGGTGACCGAGTATGAATGCGTTTGAGCTGCGAAGCCTGAGTGATCGTCGGTGAATCCGGTCATGGCGTAGGAGGCTTAGTACTGACTGTGGTGACCGGCAGAGTATCCTGTTTTAATACTGGAAGTGAGGTATAGGCTGTGGTGGCGGTCGCTGCGTCCGTGTGATGCGGTGACTGCTATTCAGTCGTGGCGCCGGCTGCAGCAGCAGCAGCCAGTTGAAATGTGATGTTGATTGCAGCAGAAGTGGGATGAGGAGCAGAGGTGTGTTGACAACCGTTGTGTTACAGTTGGAAACAGCGGTGAGTGTGGTTTCGGCGCATGTAGGGTCGTCGGTTGCCTGATTTCTCGGTATCTCAGGCAGTAAGGCTGCGCTGTGAGAGACGAGGTGGAGAGTCTTCCTCTTCCTCAGTGAAGATGCCCTTTCGAAGAGCAGCAGAGGCACGGCAATATTGGAGATGTGGTTCACATCCCGGGTCCTTGTCCTTCTTCGGTAAAGTTTTCTAATTAGTTCTTAGGGTGTGGAAATAAACAGGTAAACACAGATATATGTTTCCATTTCTTGATTCTATTCGTTCCGCTTAATACGAAATTTCGTCTGGCACCGCCATCATTTTATTAAATGTCTTTGTGACACTGACGCGGTTTATTGGGGCAGTTAAATTTTCTGACTCGTACTATTTACATTTACGAACTACGTAGCCACAGGTATTACGTACATGTCGGCTCATTTAGTGATCTGAGTTTAAAACGTCGTGAGTCAGGTTTATTTCTATCTTTAATTTTATAGAGCTCTATAGAGCAGATCTTTTCTTCTCAGCATGTAGTTGAACAGTTGAGCAGTGACTTTACCATAAATAAAGCGGATATCGTTTTGAGAGTTAGTGACTAATTCTTATCGTTATCTTTAAAACATATGACTTTTGTCTATCTTGCAACCTTTTGTTTTTATTTCTCATCTCGTTTTTATGATTGACTAACAAGCTTAACTCGAAACGACCACAATAGATTTCTCTATCAGGTAAAATCGTAAGAAGCATTTTAGACCATCAATAAAAGGTAAGTATAGATTTCAACCCTATAAGCTTAGAAAGCTGCCTCGACATAAATTACTGTGTATTGTTACTTTGTCCTACTTTTCAACAACACTTCTCTCACTTCTTAATGTCACTGTTTCAACTTCTTATTTAGTTCAACTTCATGGGAGTTCATTTCACTACGGCGAACTAGTTCAATTCTTCATCCCTTCACTTCAATCGTGACGTAGCATCTTCATGCCGGAAGGTTCACTTCACTCGTGAGTCGAACACAAGGCCTTCACAATGCTTCTCTCCACAGTAGCACTCGCTACGCGTCACAACAGCCGCCACCAACTCGCTCGTAGACTCGCTCTTGATGTCGCACGGGAAATTCACCGGCCAACTCGCTCGCTCACCGACTGATCGACGCGACTCACTCTACCTTTGCCGCTGACTTCTCTTCACCTTTACTTGCGAGAATGTTTCAGTGGAATCTTTTAAACGGTGCTCGGGCATTCTAGAATTATTTCGGCACAGTTTCTGAAGGAGGGGGTACAAGAGCTTCCAGAAGCGTACGTTATCTGCCAGGTATTACGCTGGCGAGCAGCAGTTATCGTACTTATTCAACCACCCGGTGGCGATCTCCAAATGACCTTGGGCTATAGCCGCTGCTTCAAAATATATTTCCGACTTAAAGGCGCCAGATTTTCCTTGAAAAATATGGCACATATTTGAATAGGAACCATATGTGAAATATTTTCGTATGTAAGGAGTAACTGACATCTTTCGAAAAGTTGCAACTGGTAAAACTTCACTGTATTGGTTTGCTTCATTATATTTTCTTTTGCAATTTTCGTGTCAATTTCCTTTGTAATATTTCCGTTTAAAACATTTAAACACAAGTATTTACAACTGCCCTGTTTTTGGCTTAACATTGTATCCTACTGTCTCCATTTCTTTGCTTTATCCACATATCTCACTGTATATTGCCTCAACGTAACGAAATTAGTTTATTATATAATAATTACTCACTATCCGGATGTGAGGACCAGTATCAACTGTAAGGGTTGCGCAAAAACGTACTATACAACTTGGATCTCGTTAAAATATTGAATTTATATTACATACCACATATTTGATGTTACTTGTGAAGTAATGCAAACAGTATAAAATTTCAAAGTCGGCATGGAAATGTCTTTTAAAAGGTTTGCCATGTCTAAGTCTCTCGTATTTCCCTTGTAGCTATAATGAAATGTATCATGAAATCATTTCCATAATTATTTTTCATCATAAAAATGAAGTACATAGATGACATACAAAATGGATAGAGTAAGCTATATCAATGTTACACGTTAGAGTTTGTCATACGGTGTGTCTGTGTGTGTGTGCGTGCAGCATAACTCCGAAACGCAATATTGGATGAGTACCAAACTTCTTATATAAGTCCACCGTCTTCCAATTTTGCAACACGAGGATTTAACTGAAAGCTCACACTGCTAGCTACCCATAAGTGGACATTTATTTATAACTTTCCCAACGGCTCAAACCATTTCTATTAAATTACCATGTGCTTCAGATTTGTATATTACTTATAAGTTACACGTTTTCTTGAATTTTCTTCAATAAGCTGGGAAATTCTTCTCGTTCTGAATGAATTTTTTTAAAGGACAGAGAAACTTTTGCTGAGCGAAAACCCTATATCTTTCTAATGATAAAAGGAAGCAATATTAAATTGATGTAATTTCATGTCAAGTTTTAAACTTGCAATATCGACAGTGCTGAAAGGGTATTACTGGAACACTAAAGGTAATGTGGTAGAAACGTTTTCGAGGTGTGATTCACCATATCTTCAGTTGAAGGTCAGATATATATATATATATATATATATATATATATATATTAAATAAATACGTTTTTGTTTATTTCTTATGGTTCAACAGTTATACAAGATACCTTCAAAATTTTACATGTTCTTTGTAAAAGTTTAGGATATATGTTTTATGAGCTTTGCAAATTCTTTAAACATTTGGAATTTTAATTAAAATCCTTAGAGTCACGTTGTGATGTGTTATTTATATGTTGTAATTATTTTTCAAAATCTATCTTTGTAAGAGGTGCATTCAAAAAGCTGTGAGTCAATCTGCGGAACACTGTATATTAATGATTGGATTGCAAATTGTTACTTTTATATAATTACCCACCTGAGTAGTTTTACTATAAATTTAAAATATTACAATATTATTCTTCTTTGTTATTTTAAATCTAAAAAGGGTAACATGTAACCCTTTTATATTTGCATAGTAAATTTAAGGTTTGCCGTGTGCATTTGGAACTGACACTGCTATGAATATTTTGAATGCACAAGACCTTCAACGGAAGATATGGTGAAAAGATATAAACATGTTACTGTGCGCATCTTTTCAATTCAATATCAAAGGAGAAAAATATGTAGATAAAATACTGTTAAACTATCCTTTAAAGTATAGAATTCAGCAGTGCATCCCCTTAGTGCAAAAAAATGTATTTATCACAATCCTTATTTCTACTTCATTATAGTCGAGAATAAATCTAGTAGAAATAGTTCACTGCACATTTAGCTATAGGTATAAAGGGATATAGTTAGTACATTCTTCATAGTCCGAGTCCATTATTAAATGTTTGGAAACGTCTAAGAATTAGAAACTATTTCAAATAATTTAGCGAGAAGCAACTGAATGGATATAGCACTTTAAGGAATTCTTGGTATTGAACAATTTAAAACAATAAATTACGAATATCTCAGAAATTGCCGACACTACATTAATATTTAGTTTAAATAAATCATGTGATTCAAAGCGATTTAATTCTTAATGGGACATTTTTGTTCATCGTGGCTTATCAGTTGTATTAAACTACACAAAGTTACTTCAGAAACAAGAGGGCTTTACAAGTTATTCCTAGAAAATTATTATGACATGAAACTAATAAATAATTAATAACAAATTAATTAACAACAAATTAATAAATAAACAAACAAAGAATTATTCCTATAAATACATTTTACTTTTATGTAAACATCTTAAATTTATTGTGCTTCAATCAAAATCCTTAAAACCATTTTTGAGAGAATCTCAAATTTCTAGAAGTCTTCCTTGAAAAGGGTAATTTGTGGCTGGGGATTTTCTTGAAAATCTTCGTGTCAGCATCTGTTGAACGTGCGAACCTAAATACCAGGTTTGGTATTTATCCTACGTTTAGTTTCTGGGTTATACTATTTACACACGCGCGCACACACACACACATACACAGAGCACAAAAGCTTTTTACAAAATCCTTTTCTCGGATTCACTGTGACTCACAAAACTTGGGTGTACTAAATTTTCAATATTATATACTTCTGTAGCACTTAATTCCTAAAATGTGGTATATATACTCAAAATAGGAAAATAAGTTCTGCAACTTCTTTACAGGTATAAGCTAACTATTTTTACCACCTTATAACTCAATTTCTTTTGAGTAAAAATACTATACAGTTCCATTTATTATTTTTTCCAAATCAATAAGGTGTGTAATATTAATACTAATCTAGTGCGTTATATTTGTCCACTGCGTTTATTTTTATATATCTTCTACAAACTATTTTCACGAAGGCTTATTTTACATGTACTTTATGCTAATCCAGATAAGCATTTGTAGAAACATTTTTATTACTCATTTACACAAGGGGAATAAAGGAAACGAAATAATAGATAGTCCAATGTTTAAACACGTGTGGCTATATACCGGCCTAGAATTTCGATACATTTTCCATGATATTGGAAGAAGTAATTAAATTGTGACAGGACACTATAAAAATGACAAAAATTATTCGAAGATTCAAATTTATAATAATGGAAATCTGGAAAGTGGCTGGTGGCACAAACATGGTTATTTGAAATAAACGTTGTGTTTTAAAGATCATTTTTGTGCGGTACGTTTTGGCTCGTATATCTCTTAACGTTTTCCAGTTACACAAAACTCTACAAAATCCCTTTTAATTTCATTTTATATTTCAAAAACATCAATATACTATACAATTTAGTTATTATTTAAGTATCTTAAATATTTGACTCTCCAACCAAAATTATTACAGCCATTCTTCAGGAAATAAAAACTAGGAAAAATTCTCTGCACTTTTTAAATCCCTTTATACCGAAATTAAATACCAAGGTTGACATTTAACCGAGCTTTCATTTTTAAGTGACACACACATCACAGACACATGGAACTTTTTCTAAAAGTACATTTTCTTTGGATTCAGGAGCCTCATAACCAGAGTTAGGATTTTTAGGTGCGCAACTATTTTCTTAGGGTAAGTTAAAGCTGTGCGGTAAATATCACAGTGTGAAATTTTGTTACCACTTGCGAAAAGAGGCATTTTTTGTCGCACCTTTTTCCTTTTTTGGGGGACCTTTACCCCTTTTTGGCACCTTTATCCCGTTTCCCCCAAACCATGTACATAATTCCCTTTTTCCCCCTTTTCTCTTTTAAGTTTCATTCCAATTTATCGCTTAACTTTCAATTAACATCTCAGCTTGCTGTGTACATGCGAATAGTAAGCCTAACTCTGTAAACGCCACGCGGGATAGAACCTCCTCTCGCTTTACCGCTATAAAGTAGCCCGCAATAATGCAACTCACAATGAGTGATTCTATCCCACCAGAATCAGTAGCATGCTGTTCGTAAATGTGAGTTTGTTACTGTGAGAGCCGTCATCTGTTTGCGTGGAGGAGAAGTCTGGGCACGCAGAGACGGCAGTAACCTCACCCGCGCAGTTCCGAGAATTATTAAAACTCGGTTCTGCTCGAAACTACTAGAAATCGCTGAAGACTAAAGTTCCAGCATGAATGAGAATATTCTGGTAATTGTCGCGGTGTTATAAGAGAATGTGGACAGCGAATGGGCGCAAGAGTGAGTTTTGTGACAGTTGCATTGTGTTAGCAAGTGTTAGCTCTCCAAACGAGTGTACTACTACTAGATTTTACCATGCCAAAGGTGGCCAGTGCTCGATTTATTGTTCTGGCTGAGGAATTTAAACAAGATTTCATAGACACTACTGGAACTGTTATGCGATGTACTATTTGTGATTCTGGAATTTTGTTAGATGAAAAACACCAACGAGGTCGCATCAAACAAAACATTTCCAGCTCTAAGTATCATAAACAAGACTCTTCAAGCAAACAAGTCACGACTACCTCTATTATGAAATGCGTCTCAACAGAGTTCTTTAAAAAGCCAAAATTTGAAGGAATTAGACATTTATTGTGTAAAGCTCTTACACAAGCAGGAATTTCACTCAATAAGGTGAACCATCCAGCCTTCAAGGGATTTCTGGAAAAATACACAAATATGTCAATGCCCAATGAGAGTACTTTAAGAAAAAACTACATGGAACATGTTTACCAAAAAACCATAGAAAGAATCAAGGAGAAAGTGTCTGATTGCGATGTGGGAATCATTGTGGATAAACCATAGACTCAATGGAACGATATGTTTTGAACATTTTAGTTTTTCCCTTAGCACGGGAGAAAGTTAAGCCCATGTTGTTAAAAATGTACGAGCTGCAGAAAGCCAATGCCAGTACAGTAATGCAATCCATTATGGACTTCTGCCAAAAACTCTGGCCTACTGGCATCGATTTTGAAAAACTTCTTATGGTTACGGACCAGTCTCCATACATGGTTTCAGCTGTTAACCAATTGAAACCTTTATTTCCTAACTTGAAGCATGTGACAGGCTCGGCTCATGCCCTTCACACGGTTTGTGAATCCATAAGGAACGAATACGACATCGCAAATCAATTCATCTCTGCCCTGAAGAAGATTCTACTGAAACCTCCGAGTCGTGTTGTTTACTACAGGGAAATCACTGGCCTGTCCCTTCAAAATTTCCGAGTGATTACTCGCTGAGGATCTTGGACTGAGTGTGCTGCTATGTTGTGTGAGAATTTCGACAAAATTAAAGAATTTGTGCTTTCTTTGGATCCATCCGACTCAGGTGAAATTTCCAAGGCACAACAACTTCTGTTACCGGAGAAAATACATAGTTTGCAGACAGAACTATATTGTGTTCATAGTTACAAGTACCTGCCTGCAGTTATTAAACGATTTGAAGAACAAGGTCTGGAAAAGGAAAAACAATGGGATATTTTTACCTCCGTGAAGGAGGAGTTAGATGGCTGTGCCAAAGACAAACTTGAATCTAGTCTTCAGAAGAATCCAGACATTGAGGAATTCGCCACACCTGTAGAGTTGCCATTTCGAGTGAATACAAGGTTTGTGCCAATGGTTTCTGTGAATGTTGAAAGAAGGTTTAACATCTACAAAGACATTCTATCTCCTAATAGAAACAGACTTACTTTTAAAAATGTGGAGATGCTTAATGTCTTGAAGTACAACCGCTTCATGGTATTTCCTTCTTTTGATGAGTAATAATTTGATGCACTTTTTTGTAGTTCAATAAATTAGAAAGAGGAAGGAGAAATCGTTGAATTAGTTACGGGAATGCACAACTGAAATTAGCGTAAAATCTCAAAAAAGCTAAAAAAAAAAAAAATATGTTCCCAAAAAATTCTCCGTTGCTTGTAGTTTTAGAACCCACTTTTATTTTTGAGCTAGCAAACGCTTCAGGATCGTTACGAGACTTTTTAAATACCCTTGCGCATTTGGTTGCTAGCTGTTTATATTTCTAAAGCTTCATTTTTAGGCGTTTCTTATTTTCAGCATTTCTAAATATTCTAAATGTTCCACACGATATAGTTTTCGTGCATTCATATTGACATTTTTATGGTTATTTCAAAAACCCAAATAAATAAAACTGTTATATAATTTTTGTGTGAATAGTTTTTGCGCTACTAATTTTTGAAGATAACAATGTATACAAAAAAATCGAAAAAAATGCAAATACTAAACTGCAAAACGTTTTTTGGCTTAAATTAAGAATGGTAGAAAAAATTGATATGACAGATTTGTAGTTCCTTGACACAGAAGCAATATAAGATTTTTTTTTTGAAAATGCATCATGTGTTGCATTTTGAATATACGCATAATTTTATACTTTGAAAATTAATAACTTGAAAACTAATTAAGGTTTTGGATTGAAATTCGCAAAACAATTATATCTAAAGAAGACTGACATGTGGTTAAAATTTCATCCCGATTGAATGGATAGTTTAGAACAAGGGTGGCGAAAACGACTTCCTTCCGCGAGTCACCAAGTATGCAACACGCACTGCATCACTCAGCAGTATGTGAAAAACAAAGGGACAGTTGCAGAGAGGGAATGGCGCCTACGAGTCAAAATTACTCGCGAGTCAGGTTTTCACCACCTCTGGTTTAGAAAATAGCAATTTCAGTTGTGCATCCCCATAAAAAAACCAGCACCCTGTTGTCCCTCTTTTCACCTCCTTTGAGCACCTTTTCCCTTCCTTTTTTCATCTGAAATTTGCACCTAAAAATCCTAAACCTGCTCATAACATATATTTCAGTTGAAATATCCATATCAAATATTTGGGTAGAGAAAGTAAATGTTATGCATAAGAAAAACTTATACTGCAGCATGTGGAAGCTAGGTTGGATGTTCATTAATTTATAGTTTATTCACGAAATTATGTCATAATCTTTTCGCTTAAGTATGTTTGTTTCCTGATATTATGGTAACTACTGGTTGGTCGATGTTTACATGAAGTCAATATAAACTTGTAAATTAGCCAAAGAAATAAACAGAGGTTTTGTTTTCATTAGTGGTTTGTCAATGACACAGTTTCGTATGCTAATGTAATTTCGGAATTGTTTATCAACTTTCGTTAATCCCCACTTCCTCTTTTATTGGCTTGAATAATACTGATGCCCAACGTGGTTTTTGGTGCAATTGGTATAAGTTGACGAGTTTGCCTCAGTTGATTCCCACTGTGCCCGACATTACTATGTCGTTATATTTGTATGTTTAAGAATTAGAATTGGGGTCCCAGTGCACACATCTTTAAGTTTCGGCCCCAGATCAGAAGGATCCTTTCCGTAATAAATTTTAAGTAGCTTATGATATTTTAGTGTGTATTAATCGCTCTGACATCTGTCTCCATAGTATTATTCTGAGCTTTGCCCTAGAAAACATTTAAAGGGTAGTTAAATTTGGGCTAGGACCTAGCTAAAATACAATTACGTACCTCTCTTCTCTCTTTTACTCTCACTTTTTTAAAGGTTACTATACAGATAAATTAAAATACATTAAAAGCTTAATCAGTGGAGCATTTTAGGCAACAAACCCTACTATATCCCTTTTGTTTTTCTTAATAGACTTAGAACTTCAGTCACTTCACTTTTGTCACTGATTTCGAACTTGTATTTATACTGAGCGAGATGGCTTCGCGGCAAACTGCGAGCCTCTCATTCCAGAGTCTTGGGATCATTCCTGGGGTAGGCCACTCGGAACATTGTTTTGCCTGGTTGACAAGGCGAATGCTGAAATGGTTTCTCTTCTACCAGAAACTTCCTTTCCCTCATTTGCTATCATTTTGCTTCCCCTATCATATTTCAGGTAGGTTTAGGGGCGTGCTGTGTGTTCGGTGTGAGACAGATGGCGTAGGTACTTCCTGGTTAGGAAGTTCTTCTCGGCCCTGCCAGATCACAGTCTTTTCTGAGAGGCATAGATGATTATTTCTCCCTAGTTCTGCCAGAGGGAAGCCTTCCTTGTGCAGACCGCCTGTATGAATGGGACATTATAGCAGAAACGATGGTTCTGTGCCGGTGCCCTTGTTTCGTCGCGCACGGAAGCGAGTCTATGTCTAACGCCAGGCAGCTCTCTGTAAATGTGGTGTATGGAAACGGTAAACAAACAATAAAACAGAAAACCTGGGAAAATAAACCGGCAAAAGAATAACTAAGTAGTATACCATCATGTGACTCACCGTATTGTTGTGTATTCCTAGAATGACGGCTGCTATGGGCGGGTGCGAGATTGCGCTGCTCACAGAACACCAGGTTAATATAAAGCATTTTAAATATTGTGGTACAGCTCGTTTCTCTTTTCTCCAACACGCACACACTCACAAACAGTTTTATTAATGAGGTATCTAATCATGTGGCAAATATTCAACACCTGACAGCTCACTATCGTCATCATGTTGTTCTCCTTCCTCTTATTCTGTTTACTCACCTTCACGACTGTCACTGTCTCCTGATACTTGCACTATAAAGCTCTCTATTACATTTTCAAATATTCCTTCTTTTTCAATGTAATCATTTTCAATTTTTTGAACGTGCAGGCACACATTTTTCCACTTTTCTTCACTGATATCTGCAACCCGTTGCTCATACAAGTTCATGACATCCTGTAATTTAAATGTCGTGTTACGACCTGCTACCCATTGTTTTATGTCGGCCCAAATAAGTTCCATGGGGTTTAGGTCAGGTGAATATGGTGGTAACCTGAGCACTGAATGGCTATGCTTGGCTAAGAGGTCGTCGACCACGTAGGTTTTATGGGCTCTCTTATGCGCCTTAATGAGGCTGTAGAGCTCTACTTTCAACATTTGTTGTTGAAAGGACACGTGCCTTGATGTGAGCCATTCCTGCATAGCTCTTTTTGTGGAGCTGCTTGTAGGAGCCTTATCCAATTGCACATTATGGTACGGAGCATTATCTATTACTAAAACAGATTTAGGAAGCAAATTAAGAAATAGTTTCTCAGTTAACCATTTTTTGTAATTCCTCCCATTCATCTCATCGTGATAGTCTCCGGTTTTTTTATTTGACTAGAACATTAAAAAAGCACCAGGAACAAATCCCAATTGCCCTCCTGCATGAACTATAATGACTCTTGGTCCCTTTGCAACAGGTGCTAATAAGCCAGAGGTGGTGTCATCGCTCGAATTATTTGGCCTTGTGTGGCTGCTATGAAGGTATGTTTCATCTTCATATATAATCGGCCTTCCTTCGTCTCTAAACTTTTTAATGGCACGCAAATATGACACGCGCCAATCTCTTATCTCATGTCTTTCCTGTAACAAGACCTTATTGTTCCTTGTTTTCTTCCACGTGAAACCCATGTCACGTAAGATAATATTTAAACGAGTGCTTCCTCCTTTAAAGTTAATGGAATCCTTAAGCTTCAGGAGCAGATTTCTGACAGTGGGCACGGTTTTCTCCTGAATATAAAAATTGTAAATTGTTTGCCTAATCACACACCTATTAAAGTCATCAATGTCTGTGATCCATTTTGGTACACGATGTACTTTTCCAGGTGTCCCAAAGGAGGTTCCCTGTTCCTCAAATGTTCCCCCTTCTTTAATTATTTTACGTATTGTCCTCTCAGATACTTTTGTTGCTGCACTCACCCTCTCTTGCACTTTCTTCAATGGCATTAGAATATCACCAGAAGCTGCTTCCCGTTTCATGAAGAAATGGACGTGTTTAACAACTTCACGTGTTTGGCTGTGCAGTGTTTTTCCACCAAGTTTGCTTTGAATGGGAGACATTTTAGTCTAAATAAGCAAATACATATACACACGCACACACATACACACAAGACACAAAACACTAATCACGAATGCGATTAACAATCACTTTCTAAAACTTGTAAAACTTAACGTGCTGGCACCGAAGCAGTAGAAGACGGATGTTGCACGGTCAAAGCTCTCCACGATACTGGCCATTTCAGTATACTGCGCATGACCGAGAATATAGGTTCGGCAACTAGGCTCTAAACGATTGCGCACCCAGTCATCACCGGCACAAATCCATCGTTCCTGCTGTAAGCTTGAAATTGTTAGTAATCTCTGCGCGTATATGTGGGTCGCCTGTCTATAACTTCCTGCTGTTACTTCGCCTCATTAGTTCCTCCTGAGGGAAGAAAAAACACAAAAACTCGACATGGAACCCAGGTATGAAGTGTTCTCTCCTTTCCTTGATCGTTGTCATTGTCATACTCATCTTTATGACCTGAAAAACTATTTTCGACTTTTAGTAATAAGTGTTAACACTTTAAACTTCATTCTAATCTACAAGTTGTTACAAGTAGACAACTACATTTCCGCAGTCATTGTTATGACCAACTACGTGTATAATGGCATACGAAGGTGCAGGGATAACATTTTGAATGCTCCGAAAGTAGACTGAGGAATTTGGCTTCCTAACTTCTGTACATCACAATATTCTAGGAAAAAGGAGTATCTTATTTAAGCACTAACAGCTATGAGTTCACCTCTGTGCACCGAGCGGGATGGCTCATGCGGTAACGTCTGTGGTCCACATTCGGGAGGTCCCAGGATCGATTTCTGGCGATCGCTCATTCTGGCCCATGGGTTTATCGTTGTTTCCCTGGGTCGATAGGTGAATACTGCGGTGATTCATCTTTACCACGTCTCTACTCCCTCTCATTTCCTGTACCCATCTTCCTTGTCATCCATCTGTTTCAGGGTTATAGACTAGACGACGGTGTTAGGCGTGGTTGCGGCTGGGTGGTGGCTTACTCTCTGTAAAGGTTTATTCCGTAGCTTCGCAGTGTTACCGCTCAGTTAGGTCTCTCCCCCACTGGACTCCGCCCCAGTACACTGGAGGTTGATGGCTTGTGGGCAGGGACCGGGCTGTGCCGGATGCGTTCTATCCGGAAACGTTAGGGATCCCGTTCATACTTGCGTCCGTCGGCATCCGGATCCGGTCGCCCTTCAGGTCTCTGCCTTCATCCCTCTCTCCCAGGAGTCACGATGGAAGCACAAGGGCGTGCGGTGCTCTGCCCAGGTTCTGGTGGCCCCTCCGTGATAAGTACCATTACCTTTACCACTTCTGTGATGTAGGGATAGCGTGACTTCCTTATTTCCAATAGATCCCGAGTTCAAATCCCAGTTAGGGTTACCCGGATAAGATTTTTTCCGGTGATTTCAGTTATCCTGAAAACACGAATGCCGGGTATCTTTAAGCTCTATGGACCTCGGGCTCATTTGGACATCATTCATCCATTCATCGCCCGACATGACCTAACCGGTTAAAGGATGCTAAACAAAAAAAGAACATAATGGTTATGAGCACAGCCCGGATAGTTATGTACGAAAAATGAGTAAAATATGTACATATTTATGCATTTAAGGATATTGGAGTGTGCAATAAAACCATTAAAATACCAAGAAATGTGTAACATCATAATATCAGAAATGCACCACGAAATTTCTTCATGAAATATGTTGTAAACAGGTAACCGAGAATCACGTGTCTTAACACATACTATACAGCTAAGTATAATAATATGGAGATGTATGTAAATGACTCAAAATTTTAATATTACATTTGCTGTTAATTATTCAAATTACTATCCTCATAAAAATAAGGAACACACCTGTGTTTAAAATTATCAAATATGAAAGTTATCCTGTTTTCGTGGCTTTGTACTGACTAAATAATCGTCCATCTTCACATGAAGTAATGGGTGCATATTTAAATTTGCACAAATCTTCCATGTTAACTCGTTTTCAAAGACATCGCTCTACTTTCATTACCGCTCTGTTAATAGCACTGATTGTGTTGAATCCTGGGTTTATGTGCAAACTGTAGAAAAGTTTATCCTTCATTGCAGCTCCATATTGCCTTTGTTGGCTTTTGATTGTGACTACAGAATGAGCAAAATCAAGGCTCAGAGTGTCTTCAAAGATTTAATGCAAAACATTGATGCGACAAATATTGCATTGTAGGCAGACAATATTATTTTTAAGCTTTGCATCTCCAAAAGATTTCTGTATAGAAACTGCATCTTGGGAATCAAAGTGCTGCAGAACATGTTTCACAGAATCAAAATTCTTCGTATAAAAACCCACAACCATTAATCCAGCTTCCACAAATCGTTAAATTTTGTTGAGGATGGAGTGCAGGTCAGGAGACAACTACTTAAATTTATCAGCTGTGTTGTAAGTCTTTAAAGATACTTTTTTGTATTCAAAATTAGTTTAATTGGTTATAACATTTAGATCAAAACAGTTCTGGTATGCGATGGAATGCATGGACAAGGCATGTGAAATGTAAAATTTTAGAATAGGTATAAACCTTGCAAAGCTGTATGTATGGTGCTGCATCCGTCTCAAGAAGGAAGACATTGCTGTGTTTCACGTCACCGGGCTACAAAACTCAAAACACCCTGCTAATATGTTTCTAATTAGTTTAGCAATATTTTATGGCTACATTTTTGTAACCCAACACAAGTTAACAACACAGACTTACTTGTTTCATTGTCTTTCAGTACGCCCACTATAACATTTCCAATATGTTTTCCCTGCGTATCAATTAGACCCAAATGTGACCATTACAAATTTCCAAACGAAAAGAGTTAATTGTTTAAAAATGAAATGGAGTTTATATTTATGGACGCTCTTTAACTGCTATGGTCCAATCTATACTGGGCGTGAAAGACAGGAAAGTTTTCACAGAGGCATCTTTATTAGGCTTGAGGTTCTTTTACGTGCTGCAGCTCTACAACACAGGACCTTCGGCACTTTTGCGAAAGAAGCGATGTTAGGTATTTTTACGAGCCAAAGAGTCCTTCGACCTCCACGGGTTTGAGCCTCGGGAACTAGAGGTTAGCACGGTACCCCTAGACCACGGAGAACGGTGGAGTTGATTGTTTCAATATATAAGTTAGGTACATAGATTTTTTCTGATTGTAGATTCATCTGACACAGTTTCACATGTATATTTCTCTATAAACTCACACAGCAAGGATATTTTAATTTCCAAATCGTGATGTCAGCACAAACAACAGTTCGGTACAAATCACTTACAAACTCAGATTTCTGAAGACCAGGATGTTTCTGAGGTTGAAGTTCAGTGAGTAACGACTGTTTCTCAGATGTGTTCTTCGAAGCAAAGGCCCGACGACGTGATGTGGCTAAGGATAGCATGAAAACCGTGAGAACAGAGCACATTCTTCTCATAAACCTGGCTAAAAGTACCTTTCCATGTGTGGAAAAGTTGTCAAATTTCTGTACGTAATGAATTAACTTCACACAGAGTTTCTTCTTCGGTATATTTTAGTACGCTATTTAACACGAAGTAAAAGAAAGGTTAAATGCTAAGGTCACAAAACACGAGCTTATTGTTCAGTTGTTATCTACACACGCGACTAATTACGACTAAATGATGCTTCATTCGATGAGAAGCTTGGACTTCCTTGGACACGCAGTGGCAAGATGCACGTTACGTGACTACGGAAATGCATACCGGCTGTGAGATTCAAGACAGAAAACCTTTTCAACCGTCTCAGGTAGAGTCATGCACTTCTAGAATATACAAGCATGTTATAAAATTAATAAAATGGCAACTAAGCGGAGAAATATAATAAATATGTAGAAATATACACATAAGAGTGGAATATGTGAGAATATGCACTTAAGAGCAAAATATGTAATATATGTACACTCCGCGTAAAAAAAATGTGCCCATATAATGAGTTGTGCTTTAAATTGGTAGCAGGTTGATAAGGCACCTCCTGCCCATTCATGGCTCCACCCCTACCCGTTACCTAGTTCGAGCAAACCAAGTTGATTGAGGGCTTCAGCATAGGCTTTTTTCTCAATGGCGGATATGCACCGGAGACCGGAACCAAAGCAGTTTTAGATTCGTTGGGAAAGAAATCAAATCAGTTTTATTGACTGTTCTCCCGGATGTTGGAATGGTAGGAGAATGAAAATTTATGTACGTCAGCATTGTAATGTGTTATCTTAACAGAAGTTGAAGATGCCATGCATTTTACCGGGAAATAGAAAATAGTCACATAGAGAATTTCAGATATATTGTCATATCGACATCGTAGCTCAAAAAGTGGAGGCAGCAATATGTGAAGCTGAAGGTCTGTGGTTCATGTCCCCACTACAGCCTTGACTTTCTCATTCTGATTCTACAATTCCATAGTTAATTCGGTGTAATTATTACCTTAAATAAGCTTTATTATCGAAGTTTTAAAGAAAAGGAATACAAAGTAGTTTGACAATCCTTTTCAAGTAATGTGAAAATGCTGTTTTATGACCTTTTTGTAATGTTTTTCGTTTTAAGCGGTTCATTTCGTATAACCCAGTTCCTTTCTATGCTTGTATGTGATATATTGTAATTCAAAACCGATATGTCTATTGCTCTTGCTGCTTTGTAAACAGTTACTATAAGAAGGGAATAAAATAATGATAAAAGCGATAATTATAATAAAGAAGAATACCCCTTAATGTCCTAATTTATTAACCGAGTTATTCAAGTTAAGATACATTTTATGTCTTCTGAAAATTTTATTCATTAAACTGCTTTTTTTCACATGTACCTTAATTTTTCTTGTTATACCGTTGTGATTTTTAAGCATTTGGTGCCATGTAGAGACTGCATTATAAATTTATTATTAAATACGCCACCTGGTTTGTCTGTCCTGGTTGCGTGGTATTTCTTCCACAAGTTTGATGCGTTCTTGAAAATTCTCCATAGCTCCGCAGCTCTCGCAGTACTATAGCCTTACTCATTATAGACGATAGTTTTCGGTTTGTTATTAAATCCTTTGTTACTTTCAAATGACGAACATAATAATTACATTGTTAACAAGGACGTTGTAAAATACATGACGACATTGACTACAAGGCAATTTCATCCAACTACTCCACCCCCGCGGCTTCTTCGCTCCTGAGCCGGAAACCGACCTCTTTGCATTGGTTAGGGTACCAGACATTTGACTTCAAACCAATAAGAAACGGATAGATCTGGCGAGTGGCGAGAGCCTTCTAGCCACTCAGCTAAAATGCTTCTGTTTTCTACCACTTTCGCCGCTCATGTTGTTCAAACCAATATGGGATTAGCACAACCTTGTAGGTGTGGAACACAACTCATAAGGGGATTTTGCCAACATTAAATACAGAAAAACACTATAGGAAACCAAATAAGTATAAGCACGTTTATGCATCGGACATTACTTTCAAGTTTACAATTAGCTGGCAGGAAACTCCAACATTATTATAAGTCGTATCTTAATGCCAATAGAAGAAAAATACACATACTTAATTATCCGGGTCCCAGGTTATGAGTCAATTTGAATCGACTACGTAAGAACAATACAAGTAAGAATAGCAACTGAAACCTTCACGTATGTAATATAATTTGTATGAACTAGCTTATCGGAGTTGCAGAAGTGAGGTGACGTCGTTAATTTCAATCCCGTAGAATTACACAGGAAAGGAAGGCGAGTTATTTCGGAACTACATAACACATATAAACATGACGTGAGTTCACCGGATTGTAACTGTAGTCAGTTACAGTATAATGAATATCAAGCGTTTACTTGCACTATTTACTTTAGAGGACCTATCATCCGTAGAATATCATTTACTTCCTTACCGTGAGAATTTTTGTTCATCACTATTACCAGGAAATTGCTGCAGAATTTTTGCAGTTTCGTGTTCTAATGTTTTCTATGTGATATTTTATTACTTACCTATGTAGTAATAATTAAAAACAATTGTGCATTACAAAATTCAAAGTGCTCCATCAGTTAATGCAGCTATTGGCGTTCTGAATGTTGTGTTACCTTGACTTTATTTTATGTAAATAAAAAGTGTCACTCGTAAAAATGGACCTTGATATCGTCAGTGACTATTGCAAGTTTGCGTCCAAAAAGAAACTAAAAATAGGTAGCAATAGCCCGCAGCATGCTTCGCTTTAGTTAATTAAGTACACTTCAAAAGTAGCAATCTATTTTCCTTGCCTTAAGGCCAGAAATATAGGATAACCTTCGACAAATGATTTCCTTTCTTTCGCATATAAAATATGAACGGCATATTCCATGATTGAATCCTATTCATATGTTTCTTCTTCCCTTCCGTTGGTGTCTCCTTCTTTTTTTCTTTATTTTCCCCGCTGCACTTCGATATCACTTAAGTAAATGATTGTGCAGTAAACAAACGGATATTTCGCAACATCCTTGACGTTTTTGGAATGGGGCCGCTTTGAGATGAAGCGGTCAATGAATGGTCGATGAGAGCTGAAGTTTCTAGATGTGGCAGTCACCGTCAGATGTTCTAGTGACCATGTCAAGGTAAAGTTTCCTTCAACTAACTCAATATAACATAAAGTTGAAAGGCAGCGTGTAGAGAGGTCCCTGAAAGTGATGGACTTCAAACTTGGCAAACTGGTGGCAAGTATTCCTTAATTAAATGAGTAAATAAATGGATTATACATATATACGGATCAATGTTCCTTCCACCCGACTAAGACATCCATACTTTCTCTACCACTTGCGGCTAAAGTCGAACAAGTGTCGCATTTGACCAAAAGTTGAATTTCCAGATTTTTACGGAATTACCCGTTTTGAGACTCCCTAAACGAAATTATGCCTTACAAGAACGAGCACAGGTGTATGTGTGTGCGTGTGTGTGTGTGTGTGTGTGTGTTGGGGGGTGGGTTATGTGTGCGTGTGTGTGTGTTTTATTCTTGTAATGTGCATTTCTTTATTAAAATCTTACTGCTCTGGAGATTAACGCATACAGAGTTTTCCTAACCCGGGGAGAAGAATTGGGTGGTCTGGGGCATAAAATAAGCGTGATGAGCTTAAGAACAGGTGCAGCATTTAATAAAGCCATCAGATCCTATTACATAAATACACAAAACTATTTATAATAATACAACCATAAAATACATAAAAGTGGTGTTCAAATGACATATCACACAAGAATATAATTATGTCAGTGATCCCATAGGATGAAGCAGTTACTAATGGAGTTCAAGTTATACTATATTGGTCACTGCTAACATAATATGGTGAAAAATAGCTGATGATTGACCTTCAACGATCACTGAAGGGCGTAAAGTAGCTGCGACGTCTTATGGCTAGCTATCGTATGATAAGGAAAATGAACAGTGCTTAACTTTGGAAAACTGACGTACTTAGAAAGACTGGCCTTATAAAAAGAAAAAGACTCTATTATGTAGCCCGATAAAAACGTTAAATTGGTCATTCTCTTCAACAAATGAGATGGTGGACGCAAAAGAAAGAGAAAAAGCGAAATTTTACTTAAGAGTGAATATAAATATTCAAGGCAATATGAAATATATAGAATTTCAGTGACAAAAGTTTATACATCAAGCAGAGTTTGTGCTGCATTTCAATAATTTGTATAGGGCTATTCTTGCTAAAGTATTTTAATTAAACTCCTTACCGCTTCTTAGCAACCATAAAGCTTATATATTAAAATTGGAAACGCAGGAATGAAAGCAATACTAAACGCATTAATTGCGTTTCTAACTTTAAATGTAATATCAATTTAAGCCTCATAGAAGATAAGCATTAAGATTTCCAAAATATAGTTTCAATATATAAAGCAATAACAGTCGGAAATGCTTATCAAAATCTCAGATAATAATAACTATAAGATTCCCTAACTGCGCCTTCAAACATTAGCCTTTATCAAAGAGCTCTGTCAAATGGTTTCATAATTAGGCTGACCCACTAAAATACGAAAGTGTTGAGACCTTCACATCCGGATTACATTTCACATTTATATGTACTGAATAATACATTATTCCCTTAATACAAATTAACAGTTTATAACATGACCGTTATATGTAAAATAAACACTTTATTTTTACAGTTCATGATAATGCCATACCTTGGCCTCTAAAAATCACCAAAATGCTATGAATTTATATTCAATGAATGTTATTACTTGAGTCCCCATCATACGCTGCCCAACATGAAATATGAATGTGTTATTTTTGTATGACGCAAAAACTTGCTAAATCCATATATTACCCCCTCGTTCTCATCCAGAGTGGTATTACCTCCTACTGTTTTCCTGACCCTGGCAGACTGGCGACCGACCATTTCTTCGTAGTAGGGTACCAATGCAATTGGAATATATGGAAGGTGGGCCACTCCGAACTTTTCACTCTCATTGGCTGCTCGCATGAGACATGTGGAAGGTTGAGCACGCGCGACCTTTGGATAGTGGGTGGTATGAATAAAACTTGAGTACTTTCTCATAGTTTCTGCTCATGAGTATGAGAATCTTCTGTGATTATATACTCAGCTCAATGAGAGCATACTAATTTTCGTATGAATTCATACATTCTACCTCACACGATTATATACTCATTTCCACAGCCTTGCAATGTGAATATATACTCGGGTGAGCTACTCTCTTTGCCCTCATGCTAACATATTTGATTCGTTGGTATACCGGGATACGCTTGGTTGAGACTTCGCCATTTTAGTTTTGTTTGTGTGTGCTCACATGTGTGCTGTAGTAAACAACATAAAAGAAATGGAAATATCAGCAATTACATTTGTGAATATGTTGAGGGAATACCCAGTATTGTTTAACAAATCGCAGTTACCTGCAGTAAGGAAGGATAAAAGTGAGACTCTGCAGGAACTAAAAATTAAAATTGAGGCGATGTGCGGCAAAAGTGTTGATGCGGGCACAATAACCAAAAAACTAAACAATATGAAAATGCGAGTAAAGCAAAAGTGCGATTTGAACAAAACTGGTAATCAAAGTATTATTTTAAAAGACTGGGAGAGAGTAATGCACGAGATACTGGACAGAGATTCCAGCACGGTCATTTCCAGGATACCTGGTAAGTCCTTTTTACTATAAAGCAAATATATGTATATAGTTATAAATAACTGCAGCTTCAATTAGCTGTAGCAAATGATCGGTGATATGCATTACGTTGATCTTCAAAGCCAGTGAGATACCGCCAACGCTCCCAGCGTGCGTTCCTTATTACTTTTTATTTTAGGTTTATTAGTTTTTTACGTTTCTGTTTTACGGGAGGTTAGGGTTATTTTTTAATATATATATTAGGTTCCTGATTCACGGGAGGGTACTTTTATTAACGTTTTCAATGAAGACTAAAGTAATGCAGAAAAGCCTTTTCACATTTTATTTCAAATTTAAGCTTATTTACTCACATATATGTAAGCGTACTAAATTATATTTCCAAGACACCATAAAAGCTGTAGCTGCACTCTTGAGATTTGAACCTCTTTCATTTGTTCCGTGTTGATTCATTAGTAAATGCCAGTCAAATTAATACCACTATTTGTTTTT
This sequence comes from Deroplatys truncata, assembly GCA_030765065.1. Classification (NCBI taxonomy): domain Eukaryota; kingdom Metazoa; phylum Arthropoda; class Insecta; order Mantodea; family Mantidae; genus Deroplatys; species Deroplatys truncata. Next base: position 275,246,883 of record CM060981.1, read on the forward strand.
CTGCATTCCAGGAGGATGCAGTTTTGGTGTGGAAGAGCCATTTGCGGTTCTTTCTACAGAAGAAGAAGTAGAAGTGGGACCCAGGGAAATGTTGATTCAAATGAATTCCCACCACCACCTTACATTAACCCCCATACACAAAAGGAGAAGTGTTATGGACGAACATGAAAGTGACTTTACGCGTGGACTATCAAATGTTGAACTGCAGCGACTAGTGTTGCTAAAACAATTATGTGTTTTGGAGCTTAAAGAAAAGAAGCTAAGAATGCAGCTTGATGTGTAAAATATTAAAATAAATTGGTTTTTTGAGTATGTGTAGATTTTCCTTTCTCAATGAAAATGTATAACATTCATTTCAAGCATGCTCCTTTAGCTCACAATTTCCCCTCAGTTTGGTGTCCTGTGTAATTGTTGGTATTTCCTCCTTTTCCTTTCTCACTACAGAGATAGAGATAGCTTCACTGTCTGTGGATTAACAATTATTTTAAAACAAGCTTGAGGTTTGGTTATTTCCACATTTTAAGCATGTTACTTCATTTCCCTCCACAATACAGAGATAGCAGCTTCAGTGCCTATGGATTAATAGTGATTTTAAAACAAGTTTGGGATTTGGTTAGGTTTCCACGTCTTCTTTTACATTTTAAGCATGTGACTGATGTTGATTGTGAAACTCGCCAATATTATGCACTTGTTTCCACAGTGCTGCCATCAGGAGAGAGGTTGTTTTCAATTTTAACACACACCTATGAGAATTATGTTATATGAAGCTTAGTTGCAAGTTTAATAGGACGAATAAGGCTTTATATATATATATATATATTAAATTTTCAAGTGACTGCACATGCATTTATCTACATTTTTTTTATTTATTTTTTTTCATCTCAGATGAATAATTGCACAAATACATTCCTCTCCTACAATACAATGTTCTTAATATCGGTTACTATTTGCATAGATTTGCTGGGTTATCTAGACTGTCCATGAAGCGCTTTTCTAAACACTTAAAATTGCCACATTTTTCTGCTACCCAGAAGAAATACAATGTAATGCAATCTCATACTTGAAACTGCTTACTGACTTAGTGGTTAGCGAAGATGAAGCAAGCATCAAGAGATTTCCTGAGCATGCAGTGATTTCACGACCTTTTTATAAGATAAAGAAAAATTCTTAAATATATACATATTTATACGTAATAGTTACAAATTACTAAATTTTGAAATCATAAAGCATTAAAATAAAGTGTAAAAACATGATTGGTGTTACACTATATTCAAAATTTTTTACAATTTTTAAGAAAGTCAAACATAAGTTGAAAATTTGATTCAGACTTGAAAATCCAATGTCACAGATACCTATTGAGTGGAGGGTACCTCTGCCAGAGATCCCCAATTCAAGTCCCAGTGTTGAAATTGGTTTTTCAATTCTGGTTCAAGTTTGCAACTTAGTGCTTACACATGGCTTGCGTGGAAGAACAAATATTAGAATATCAAACACAAGCATTTTGATAATTTTTATACATTGCCAGGTTTAAAGTTGAGTTGGATTAAAAAATTAATGCAATGTTCGGGACTCTTATGACTTTCAAGATGATGATGAAACATGATTGTGTGTATTACAGTTTACGAGTTTTTTCAAAGGCAAGGAGGTCAAGCAGAGGCAGTTTCCTGAGAATCTTCAACTTTCACCCTTGAAAAATACAAGACCTAAGAATTTGGTGTGTAGAGAACTTTTCACTTTTAAGGCAGTAAATCGTAAAGAGATAGGTGAAATTATTATTAAAATGCTTTTTTAATTTGGTGAGTTTGCAAGAATACTCCTGTTGAAATCATGTTATGCAATTTTTGAGTGGGTTCATAACTAAGTCTGACTCTCAGAAATATACAATTACAACAATCAGAAATTTATATCATTAATGTGCTTCAGTTATTGTGCACTTAACTATCTGATCCTTTAAGTGTATTTGATAGAATGAATACTCATTATTCGTCCAAATTTTAAGAGTAATGCTTAACTGGTTTATGAAAGCAAATTATATACCTTCCTCAGCTTTTTTAAAAAGTTCTACTTTTAGTCTGAGGAATTTGAATGTACAACATAGGTAAGGGGTAGAAATAGCAAAAACTGAAGCGCTGTTAAAATTAAAGAGAAATGTACAGGAACTGTATAAAAATAAAGCTGAAACAAAATAAACATATCAAAGTAGATTACGACAACGCTTAATCTAATCTGAAGGTAACACATACAATATTGATTTAGGGAAACCACTTAAAAACACATAGGAAGGAAACACAAGAGTTTATGCATGGTGCAATAGTATTTCTGCTATCTGGTTTCTCCTAACTTCACCATTTCGTCGGATTGCTGCTGGCGTCTCATGATTTTGATTAGCACGCACCTCCACTTCTTCATTGAAAGCTGGTAGTTCTGGATCTGGGTCTTGCAAATGTTTTGCAAATTACGCAGTACGGCACAGCAGGTAATTAGTTTTGGTATATTATTAGTGCACAAACGCACAGTATTCTGGAGAATTGGAAACCGTTGTTTTAGTTGCCCAAAGCACCGCACAAAGATGTCCCTCTCTTTAGTGATGCAGCTATTGTATGCAATTTCTTGGGGTTTTTCTGCATTTCTATAGGGCACCATAAGCCATGGGGCAATGCCATAACCACTGTCTGCTAGAAGCAGTGCATTCACACCATTTTGGCTCAAAATCGCCTGTATATTTGAGGCCCTCCAAATTCTTGCATCATGCACAGATCCTGGCCAGGAAGCATCAATACTGGTGAAGCATTCTTTTGCATTGCAAGTAGCTTGTACAATGATGCTTCTATAGCCTTTTCTGTTCACATATTCATCTCCAAAATCTTTTGGCTTTTTAATTCGAATATGTGTACAGTCTAGGGCTCCTACTACTGCTGGAAAATCATACTTCTCTAGCCACTGACGTTTTGCAGCATCAAATTCTAACTCAGTTTGTGGAAACTTGATCCAAGCTGGTGCTTTCTCAGTTATGGCATCCATAACCTCAACAACAGTTTTGGATACAGTGGTCTGATATATTCCAAGATCCTCTCCAATGCCAATTTGGAAGCTAGGATCACCCACCAGCCTTAAAAAGTCTTTAATTTAATTCACATTCTTCAATGCTCCTCCTCTTGTTTCCATTTTCTCTGGTGCAAATAAATATGTGTTCAACCAGTCCACATTAACCTTAGTAATACAACAAAGCCTTTTAAAGTTCTTTGAATCCACATGTTCTTGTCTCTGATTGTATATTTTGCCATGTGCTACATAGTTCATAAACTCTGCCATTTTCTTCAGACCACTTGACACAACACACATACAGGTTACTCACATCTGAGCCTACTTCTAACCATGTTCAACATGATGTGAGTATTTACTTTTAAAAGTGAGAATATAATCTGTTTTATTCTTACCAAACTGAGTTCATGCTCTAATCAAGATGGCTGCCCGAGAATATACTACTCTGCTTTCATGCCTTGAGTATGTACTCATAAACAAGTAAATACTAAGAAGCTTTTATTCTTACCATCAAGGTATGTACTAAAAACAGTCAAGCATTTACTGTGTACTCATTTTTATTCATACTACCAAGTAAGTGAAAGGTATAGCTTAAAACCGGGTTTAGCAGTGGCATAACCGGTTTGGCATAACCGTTGTGTAAACGAGTAAGCAGTAATTAAGGAAGCGTAACATAATGCAATGACATATGTTATAAAAAAGATACTTTAACTGAAAATGGGTAGGAAACTTTCATCAACACATTCTACTAATTACAAAATTTTATCACCAGCAACAAAACTATCACTACAGTTAAAAGTAATAAACTATTTGTTTAAGCACAGTTAACTTTGTTTTTAGAAACGTTCATTATGAACACGAATGTACACCACACTTGCGTTTCCAAATCGCATCCACAACTAGAACCAACTACTAAGTAATCGCAAAGAGCTTGTTGTTTGGTGAGCACACATTTGCACCTATGCTGGGGTACAAAAGTGGTGGTCATGATTGCATCAATACATCAAAAAATATTATTTATAAAAATTGCTCTGAGATTCGTCGAAATAACTGTATAGGCGTGAGTTAAAAATTAGTGTTTCAGAAAATGGGGAATATTCTGTTTTAGAAATTAGTACGTGAACACAGGCAACAAAATGTATCTCATAGGGCAATTCGGCACGTTTTCTAACACGTTTTCGTGCTGTTTTAAATCGACAGGGACTCAGACACAAAGTCTCCAAAACTTATAAGTGCCCAACAGAAGGACAAAAGGAAAGCGAAGTACAATAACCTTGCCTTAGGGTAATATACCGTCTTAAATCCCAAATAGTGTGGAAATTCAAGTATAACATGGACAAAAGGCTGATGGCCGTTTTGCAAGCCTATGTAAGTGCTCTTTTAAAATCTGGAAATAAGAAAGGAAAATGTTCAAGAGAAACAAACACTCGATCCATGCTAATAGGAATATCATTGTAATGATATAATATTGTGGTGGTATTTAGCTAGAAAGCATAATCCGCAATGAAATTACGTTATTTTACAACTTCAAGTAAGGTTTTTCTATAGCTTTGATCAGTGTGGTCATCCCTGAAAACGCGTAACATTTATAACTAAAATTATTTATAGCTGTTTAAGATATGAAAGCATGTACAACATATATTGTAATTATAAAAATCAAATGTGCTACAATCGCATGACTTTATATGCTCAGTAATCTACAAACTAGGAATAGGACTTTGACACCGTCGATACCTCCATACTTTCGATACTCGGTGGTATCGAAGTATGTCTAATACTGTGAGATAAACCTTCAATACTTTTTCGATACTTTTAAGTTTTTAAGTTTTGCATTATTGAAAGTGGTTGCGTATAACTTCATGCTAGATAGGGAATTAAAGGAGTCGAGGCTTCATGTTACTGCCTCGCACCTGTCCCCAAAGTGTTGCTGGAGCATAGTTCTTGATAGACCTTGACTGCGATGAATGCAACATTCCTTAGAATCTTGTGTCCAAATGAAAACATGCAAAATAATGGGTGAAGGAGTAGAGGTACTCATGTAACATGCAGCGTAAACTGAGTTGTGAATTATGCTGATTTAGCTGACGCACTAAATCACGTTTCTGCAATGGTATGGTTTGGTGACACAATCTCAGCCACCACCTTTACCTACTCCGTAACCAAAATCTGTGAATCCAACAGAAACAAATCGGAACTTATGAGCTGAGATAAAACAGCGTATGGAATTTTTTTTCATGAATGCTCATGTCCTTAGACAAAAATCTTTGATTCTTTTATATCTCTCCATTTCATATAATGGTTCCTTGATAACATGTATGCTAATGTTTAAGGGTCGGTAGTAAAGAGGCTTAATCTATAAACTTCCTATGTTATATGGCTAATTACTTATTACCGAATGAAAAAATCCATATTTTATATAGTAGTTCGAATACTACTACAATGGTATAACACACATTATTTTTAGTTGTCTATGTTTCATGTAAAACCTATATCTCTTAGTGTATGCTTTCTAGATTGTACAATAATGCTAGTATTTGTTTTCTGTGGATACAAAATCCTTTAAAAGAAAGTTTTCAGCACAAAATTAGTTACATAAGTAGGGAAACAAAGAAACTTTTATTATAAGCCTTGAAATAAAAACAGGGGATGTAATATAATCTGTGGCATTATCAAGAAAGAAAAATATGCTGCCAATTGGATCATGTCAAAAAGGAACAATTTCAGAATTTTATGATTACAGTACAAAGTTGGTTATATGTGTTTATACGAGGAAAACTTCCAATAAGAACATAATTCAGTGCACAGGCCTTTACAGTTTCTTTATAAACTGAATAGCTAGTATCGAATATCGGTACTCAAAATCAATATCAGTATCGGTATCGAGTATCGAATATCGAGAAATAGTGGTATCGTCCCATCAATACTACAAACTTATAGAGAAGCTTATTCTTCCATCTCATTCTTGTTAATAGAAATGAACGTTTACTATTTTTGCTTTCAGTACACATTCAGTTATAGGTACCTATAAGAAGGCTTAGGCAGGCCAAAATATGGTGAAATTTTTATAAAGTGTGTCGCGATATGATAACTTTGAAATTCCATGCCCTTTGCATTACCACGAAAGAAAAGATGACAAAAAGGAACAGAATAGCCACTGACCACATAAAAAAGAGTTTAAATACTTGAATATTCGGACAAATAATACAGAATACCTGAAAATTGTTAACCCAATTGTTATTTAGTTTACATAAGTTGTGTGCTGTAACAAAATGTACGCTTTTTGTGCAGTAATTTTTTTTATCTCTTAAGGTTTGGCAAATTATACAAGTCATTCAAATAAAGAGGACTTCGCAGCCTATTTGCAGGAAATTCAAGAATATATTTTGTCATGCAAATGTGTTAAACATATGTCGTTTTAATCAACATGGTTTTAGCACTTTTTGAGAAAACAAAAGTAATGGATAATAATGTAAAGGGTAATTTGGAATGCGGATTTTATTGAAAATGCTTGTGTCGCTTCCTTGCAAGATGCTGAACTTAAGTTTCAAGTTTGGTGTTTAACCGACTTTTCCTTTTTGAGTTATGCCGTTTACAGGCATTCAGACACACCTACCTTTTTCTAAAAAATGTGAGCTTTTGGAATCAAGGAGTCTAAAACATGTATTTCCGATGAAATCGCGATATAGAAATTTTGGGTGGAATACAATATTTCCTCCTCTTGTATAGGTAAGTAAGAGAGAAATTAAAATTTTAGAAAGGTTTTATAATAATTATAATAATAACGTTTTCTTCTCCACCCGTCTCTCTCCCTCCCTTCGTTTATTACATGCTTAATAGACAATGATATTTACTATCTTTTATATGAAATGCATTCCAATTATAACTTAAGTGTTGAAAAATTAAAAAATTGTGTTGCAGCTGTTTAACAAGGCAACAGCTGTAAGATTATGTGACAGAGCTTTGTTTCTTCTTGCTTTGCATTATTTTCCTTTTTTTTTTATTACAAATCTTACGGTATGAGAGTTTAATTTTCAAATAAAGCCGCCTGGGGTGACCATATCATGGCAGAAAACAAGACGGGATTTGAATCCTATCGTTTGCACAAGTGAATAGCGGTGTCAGCCACCTTCCTTATAACGTCATCACTAGACAGCTCGAGCAAGCAGTGAATCTGTGGGAAACGGCAAAGACCCCACAGGTAGCATACTCCCTCTCTCTATATATGTCGTCCTCCGTGGACTAGTGGTACCGTCCTAGCTTCTAGTTCCCGAGGTCGCGGGTGCAAACCCGGCTGAGGATGATGGAAGGGAAGTAAAGCCGGTGGTCCCGTGTCGTAGATTTACGGCACGTAGAAGAACCTCAAGTCTGAGCAAAATTTCCGATCTTTCACGCCCAATATAGAATGGGACCATGGTAGTTAAAGAGCGTCCATATAGTGAGAGGTGTGAGTGATTATGATGGCGTGTTCATTGTCATCCGTAGCACGAATGCACAGGTTATCTGACTGAGATCATACTGCCATAGCAAAAAAGCCAAACGTACCAAACAACATAAATATGTTGGTGACAAAGCCATGTATGTGCAGCTGATCGTTTTGTCTCTGTTTAATAAACAAGTTAATCTGAATGTCAGTGATGTTCTCTTTGATTACACCAGTGTTGGAGAATTCAGGTCTGTTGTAAGATGATGAAACTTCATGAATTTTGTTATGAAATGCCGCAGGTTTGCACTTTTTCACTGTTTTGAGCAATTTTACTTCCACTTTTACTTAAGAATAGTAAGTAGAGAAAGTATCACATTCACTAATAAATCATACATTGTTACTTCAGCAGAAATGCATGTTCTGAGATCCTGTTTTTCAGACAAAGGTGCACGTTGCACGTTTGCGCAAGTGTCTGTTAGTGAAGAGCAGAACTCGAAAAGCGAAATGTCGAATAAATACCACAGTTGCTGCCGAAGCTCAGTTTCTTCCAAGAAAGCACAGCTCCAACTCAACCAACCATTACATGACAATATTGTGCATTTTTATTTTTGAAAAATGGTTCTAATGATTTTGATAAAAGTGCGAAATTCTTAAAAACTTCGATGTCAAATAAAGTATATGTCTTGAGTTTCTGGAAACAGCTTGTGGAGTTCCCTTCAACTAAAAGAATTTGAAGCCGTAAATGAATTTACGCATTAATCCTAAAGCAAGGAAGCGTACCAATCGAAACTGCTCAGTCTGTAGAATGTTGCAAAAGTATTTAATTCTAAAATTACCATCTTTGTTGCAAAATATGTGGCAATTTCATAACAACTGACCGTTTTAAGTTTATAGCCACCTACATTTATTGCAATAAAACATAAAAATACGTTGATAACATTGGCTGATCATCACGTTGGTAACAATGTCACCAAATATTTATTCGCTAAAAGGTGACATAGGCATGAAACTAAATTATTCCGTTCTGTTCGTTGTGTTCCAAGTTATGCATACATTTTACAACAATTAGCTGTTTAAATTCTTAGCCACCTAAGTTTGCTGAAATCAAACAGAGGAAAGCGTTTATTTACCACCGATGCGTTGATCACAGCGTTCGTAACCTTGTCACCAAATGCTTATCCGCTAAAAGGAAAACAGTGTCACAAGGTTATAATTAAATATGCGCTTACAACTAAATTATTTTGGAATTAGTTTTTCTTTCACACAAGCCGTGTGTTAGGGTTGGAAAGGTAGACTCAGATGACTGAAACATTCAATGCCATAGCCGGGATTTGAACCACGTGTCGGCATGTTGCCATGGTAGCTCAGTGGCTAGAGCAACCGGACGGAGACTGGAGATCCGTGGTTCAAATCCCGGCTATGGCATTGCATTTTTCAGTCATCTGATTCTACCTTTCCAACCCTGTCCAACACATGGCTTGCGTGAAAGAACACTTAATTTCATTAATTGACATAATAGTGGTTGTAACTTAAAGCCCGGAACTTAAAGTACTTACAAATAATGTAAGTCGCCATTGGGGTATGACATCTCAATATAATTTGAGATCTCCTTGTGGATTACCGGGAAAAATGCGAATCAGTTGGAGAATTTAATGTCGTGTCGGCATGTTGCTATGGTAGCTCAGTGGTTAGAGCAACCGTATGGAGACCTGGAGATCCGTGGTTCAATTCCCGGCTATGGTATTGAACTTTTCAGTCATCTCAATTATTTTGTTCTGATATTTTGTTATATTGGTTAACATGCTTTATTATTTAATCTTGAAAGTCTACACTAAGAGTAGCTTACCAAAGGAAGCTCTTAGTCTCTACAAAGTCGCAAGAATATGAAATTCTAATTGATATGCTGCTTATAGCGTTGGTAACCTTGTCACCAGCTGTTTATTCGCTAAAAAGAAGACGGTGACACATGCATAAAAGTGTAGGTATATTATTTTGATCTGATCGTTACATTTGTTTGTTTGACAATGAGTCAACGTTTAAGAGGACGTCTAAGGTGGTGTGATATGGTGCTAGGGATTTTTAAAAAGCAAGAGATAGAAATTGAATGAAGATGCTTATACGGGATAATGGACGTATTATTCCAACATTTTGTTGGTAGAAGTAAGCAATATGCTCAGGTCCAAGAGGAAGAAATCGGATTGCCTTCCTTAAAGACAATCCGAGGCCTCACAATGCCAGAATGGACACGACCAGGAAGCTAAAACGGGACCTTCCTTCTCAGCCACCTTATAATCCAGATATGGCCTCAAGTGAGTTTTACTTTCTCTACTGCGTATAGTAAGTAGGGGAAGTATTGTATTCCACCCAAAAATTCGATACCGAGATTTCACCGAAAATACATGTTTTGAGACCCCCTGAATTAAAAAAAAGCATTTTTGGAAACATCTCCGTGTGTGTGTGTGTCTGTGTGTCTGTGTGTCTATGTGTCTGTCTGTGAACAGCATAACTCAGAAACGAACAGTCGAATAAACACCAAACTTGGTATTTAGGTTCAGTATCTTCCAGAGATGCGACACGAAGGTTTTCAAGAAAATCCTGCCCACCCCAGACTACCCTTTACATGGAACATTTTTAGAAAATTTTAGTTTTCTCAAAAATGGCTCTAACAATTTTGATTAAAATATCATATGTTTAAGATATTTTCATGACAAATGAAATGTATATCTCGAATTTTCTGGAAATGTCTCCAAAAGAATTCTTCATTGTGAACGACTTTTGCATAACTGGTAAAACATAAGAGATAGACAAAATTGTACTGCACAAAAAATGTAGATCGCGCTAAAATACACAATTTATATCCTATACATTTTTTTTGTGTAGAGTGAACCATTTTCGAGATATTGCTTGTTATTCCCTTAAATTTTCCAATACTTACACTTTTTCTCAAATTCGTCATTCATTTTTTTTATGTCCTGGACATGCAAAGAGATTGGAATGCGCCACGTAGCAACCAGCTCTAAAAAGATTTGACTATCGCTTAAAGCCTATCATATTCCCCTTGCATGTACAAGAAAATTAACAATAATAAGTACACGGGAACAAGCGTTTGTAAAACAAAGCAGTTTGTACAAGAGCAGACAGTCATGTGACTGCCACACATCCGTTTTTTCTTGTTTTTTGTTTTTAGTACTGGCTAAATTTAAATTACCGTCAAAATTGAAAAAATCTGATGCGTTACGCTCACATGACTTTCTCTACTCTTGTACAAACTATTTTTACGAACGCTTATTCTACATATGCTTCATGTTAATCGAGATATCCAAATGTTATTCTTACTGCCAATTTTCTTGTATGTGCAAGGGGAATTGGTAGGCTTTAAGCGACAGTCAAATCCTTTAAGAGCTGGTTGCTATGTAGAGTATTCCATTCTCTTTGTATTACCATAACAAAAAATTTCTAATGTGTTACATTCACATGAGTTTCTCTACTCTTGTACAAACTATTTTTACAAACGCTTATTCTCCATATGCTTCATGTTAATCGACATATCCAGATGTTAATCTTATTGCGAATTTGCTTGTAGATGTAAGGGGAATTGGTAGGCTTTAAGCTGTAATCAAATATTTTAAGAGCTGGTTGCTATGTGGAGTATTCCATTCTGTTTGCATTACCAGGACCAAAAAATGAATAACGAATTTCCATTTGAGAAGAAGTATTACGTATTGGAAAATTTAAGGGAATAACTAGCAATATCCCATACAATGGTTCACTCAACAACAAAAATGTATATGACATAAATTGTGTATTTTAACGCGATCTACATTCTTTGTGTGGTAAAAGTTTGTCTATCGCTTATGGTTTACCAGTTATGCGAAAGTCGTTCACAATGAAGAATACTTTTGGAGACATTCTCAGAAAATTCGAGATATACATTTCATTTGTCATAAAAATGTATTAAACACATGATATTTTAATCAAAATCGTTAGAGCCATTTTTGAGACAATTACAATTTTTGAAAAATGTTCCATGTAAAGCGTAATCTGGGGTGTTTTTTTTTTAAAAAAAAACCTTGGGTCGCATATCTGGAAGAAATTGAACCTAAATACCAAGTTTGGTGTTTATGCGACTGTTTGTTTTGAGTTATGCTGTTCACAGACACACACAGACACACACACGGACATGTTTCCAAAAATGCTTTTTTTGGATTCAGGGGGTCTCAAAACATATATTTCCAGTGAAATCTCGGTATCGAATTTTTGGGTGGAATACAATATTCCCCTACTTACTATACGTAGCAGAGAAAGTAAAAAGGAGCAAAGAAAGACTACAAATAAGGAAGTAACAGTAAAATATATTGGTTATAGGAGAAACTGTAAGAGTTCTACATCGAATATATTGCAAGAATATCTTCTAAACGCTCCAAAATCGGACAAAGTAAATGGAGAATTGGAAAACATTAAAGAATTGTGTTTAAAAGCAGCAAAGAAAATTGCTGTTAACAAACAGAGAATTAGAAGTAAAAAGGGATTACGAATTTAAAGTAGGGAAATAAAATTAGCAGTTAAGGAGCAACTAAATCATATAAGCAACGCATACACAATAAATTAGAAGAATCTAAGGAGAAACATGTAGAGAAGAATAAATAAGGTGAAACAAATAATTAGAAAAGTTCATTAGTAATTGAGAAATAAACTCATAAGCGAAATAAGGAATGACATTGATGGTAGACAAGATTTTTCAAATAAAATTGTGAAACTTTTAAATAAATCACAGAAATGATTAGCAACAATAAATAAATTAGAATGGACGTTGCAATGTGATACAACGAACACAAAGATAAATCAAGTAAAGATTATGAAGAAGAATACATTGGAAATGATTGGAGTACTCTTAAAGAGTTGCAGGATGTATTAAACGAAACTAATAACAGAAAAGCGACGCTTCGGATAAAATTAACATGGAACTTCTAAAACATGGTATGGCATTCTTACAATAGTGGTTGAAGTTAACGAATGTTGGAAGAAACATGGACTATAGCAGAAATTATATCAGTATTTAGAAAAGGAGACGAGACAATTCAGAAAGTATAGAAGTATTAGACTTCTTAATTCAGTTTATGAAGTGTAAGGAAGAATTGTAAATATGTGATCCAAAGTAATAACTGGAACATGCAGAAGAAGAACAGACAATATCACGTGACCCAAAACGTCGTATTTTATATGTGTAGATATCCCTTCGTGAGTTAAAACAGTGATAGATCTCAAGGAACAAAAGAACGCCAACGCAGGTCAGTGGGGAATTGGCGATTTTGCTTATCAGCGAGGACAATTAAAAGATCGCGCTCATTGGCAGTTCACAAGTGTACAGTAGTGATGACAGACAAGAACAATGTTAACGGGCCGAAAAAGTCTTAAAATGTTTTCTGCTTCAGTTACAAAGACCATTTTCGCAGAAATAAACTCACTTTTGGATTCACAAATAAAACTGGTGAACAAAATTTAAGATTTTTAATGTTAAAAGAAGTACAAGTGTGATTCTTGCTGACGTTTTTTTGTTCTGATTTCAAATAGTTTTACAGAAACTTTTACATGTCCCACCGTTTTTGAGTAACTTCATGAACAATATTTCTGGTAATTATGCATTTTAATATGTGCAACACCTTAGCTAGAATACCTTTTACATAAACAAACATCTCTCTTGAGGATGCAACAGTAGTATACAAATATATTTCGCGTCCACTTTCCCTGGTAGCGTATTTCCATTTCAGCGATGCCATGTTCGTCGCTGACAGCGCCGAGGTTCTCAGGGAAGAAGTGAAGATGGGATTCCAACATGTGCATTTTCAGACATACTCGTACATCCATGGCCTTGTAGTTCTCAGTCAGCTCACTGACAATTTCTCTGTAATGTTCAGACCTGTAGTTTCCTAGATAGTTTATTCCAATGTTTTCAAACGGAACCATGCAGTTCGTTCTTGCATATTTAACAGGAATTCAAACTGTGAATCCTTCATAAGTTCTCTAATTTGAGGGACAACAAATATTCCCTTTTTTAGTTTCGTTTCACTGACCTGTGAAAACTTAGTTCTCAGGAACAGAAGTGCACTCCCGTCACGATCCATTGCTTTCCACAAAGTTCTTAATCAAAACTAATTTGAGGTGTAATATAGGTCATAAGGTTTTTTAGGGGCTTATATGTGGTTCATGAACAACATTTGCCTGTCCTGGATTAAATGACTCTCTTTGGTCTGCTTTTTAAAACATAATAATTGTTTTTATCTCTACTATTCTACAGGCACAAGAAACAAGATTTTGTATAGCCAAATTGCAATCCAAGTAAGATCACTATTGCTTTAAAATCTGCACATATTGATGCAGTAATTTGTATCACAAATTATGCAATTGTCAAGAGTGATTATAGTGTGAATATGCATTATTGTGTGACATTGATTTGAGATGTTTGTTGATTGTAAGCATTGTCGAGAAGTGGGTTTATACGGCCTTACTGAAACTGACAATAATAGCGTGCAATAATGTAGCGAGGGGGTGAGCTGTTTATCATTATTAGAGACGAGCAAATGACGTAATATTGGCGCGTTTTTCTTAGAATTTGCTGAAACATTTTTCCCTAGAGCATATGTTTTCGTAATTTTCATTGGATATAAAAATAGACGCTAATGTTGGCGCGTTTTATTAACCAATAGCAGCTCGGTTATAATCTTTAGGCATATCGGGGTGTAGGAGTATAAAAAGGGCTAGGTGAGAGTCAAATTCGTCCAGTCCATCGGAAATATTTGTGCATTACACGTCGCTGAATACATTGCACAGTTTATCGCTTCGCAGGTTACGCGTAGCAGAGTTATGAAAAATCTGAAGTGTTGTAAAGTTAATTACACAAAAAGTTGAAGTACGCGAATTAAGAATGAGCAGTAAATAAGTTATTATAACAGTTTCACTTTTGGCGAGTGTCAAGATTAATATGTGAAGGTGCAAAATGTGTTACGACAATAAAAGTATAAAACAAATTCTTCATCAGTGTTATCTTTGGATAAAAACTCCTTTCCGTTTACACACCTTGTATAAGATAAGTGCTCGACCAAAAAGATCATAGCTAGCCGGAGGACAGTGAACCCAAAAGTAAATAAAATAACAGGCGCTCAGTAAATGATAACACGAAGTGACCGCGACAAATTGTCTTTTATACGTGCGGCAAATAAACAGTAGCATTCTTTCAAACAAACACTAATACCATCACAATATCTGCCATGAATAGTCATCATACCGAATACTGGATAGCAAGTGGAGATGAATGTTCACGTAACTCTCCTTCATACCAGCTGCGTAGGCTATAGGATTGGATGGAGACATGTTTCCATTATGTAAGAAGACGCATTTTAAGCTTTTTGTTATAGAAATCGATGAACAAACGCCAATCTTCAGGTTTATTTTGAACGCCCAGGAACTCCATCAAAGAATAAATATTATTACACAAAACTAGGTCCTCCTGTTTACCAAATAAATGCACAAATTTCTTTTGGAGTTTACGGAAATAACTTACTTCGTTGCCATTGTGCAGGAGATGCCAGCCTTTCAATCTTGAGGCACGTAACTCGGCTTTAATTTTAGATAACCCAAGATCGCGAACAAATTCATTTAGATCCCCGTGTGTTAGAAAGCGCGGTTCGTTTATGTAACTCCTTCCACAAAATCTGGGTTACTCTGTTATTGTAGCTCACCAATATTATCAACACTTTCAAAATCTTCAGCCACATTTTATGGTCTGGCGGAGTTGGTATGGAAAGGCCTAGCCCATGAGGCATTGGTCGAATCGTTGATTCTAAAGATAGATATTTAACACTAAGTTTGGACTTTTAACTTATTCCAGATATATTTGTCAAGCAGAAGTAGCAGTCTGTGATATGATCCTTAGGTTCCCGCCATATCATAACAACTACAAAATGTATATGACGGGACCATTTTAACCAGCCGCTTAATAGTGTTACACATTTGGCACAGCAGATATCAGGAGCTCAAAACCGATTGTGATTTATTTTATTTTCAAAATAACACTCATAAACTCCTTTAATTTGAGGAGTCAAATTTCGCCTCTGTACTTTTTAGTTGAACTCACCACAAATTTAACAAAAATTGTTTTTATTGTTTACACGATTGTGACACATTATCCTCCTATATCACAATGCTTAAGAAAACACACTGCTTACACTACACGTGTTAATTCTCAACTGAGAACACACAGGATTAGCTTCTTTCATTAAACAAAGCTTCTACTCTTCTGGCCACTATGCAGGACTCTTTCTAGCTGTAACAGACCTTCCTTATTTGTTATTGGAGTAAACATTGGGAGAAGCAATAGTTTTGTGGGTAGAAGCTCATTGTTGAACATTGTCATTCCTGAAGTCAAAGACAATAATAGCCTAAAGTAAACATATCAGTTCTTTACCTAATGAAAACAAATTATTTTCTTTTAATCAGTACATTTACCGCCCTATTCTAACAAACTTGGAAACAGTATTTTTATTTTTACAAAAGCTGGTGGATGATGTAACATATCTGGATTCATTTTTTTGGATTTGGCAGATACAAATGCACAAGAATCAACAGATATTATTTATTTAACAGTTTCATTGTTGGCTAGTGTAATTAGAATGTCTTCATTTGACCTCTAGTATCCGACCATACTATTCTGTAAATTTTGTTTATGCCATTCCTGTCTGACATTACGGATTATAGGCAATGCAGAGTTATATCAAAACATTAAAGTGCCGAAAACAATGCGAACGTGAGAGCACGTAATGTTAACACCGGCATTCCTTAGTTTGTATTATTATTACTATTATTATTATTACACACTATATGCATAGTAAAATACATAACAAAATTAAAACGTCGTAGTGAAAACTATGCAGAGGTGAGAGCAAATAAAGTGTATCCTTGGCATTTTTCCCTTATTATTACTATTATCATCATCATCATTACTAAATTCGTTGCTGAACCAGCAACACCAGCCGTCAGATCACTAGTGTTCTCAATTTTATGATCGATCCTTTAGCTTCGTCTGAAGTAAGTCACAGCCCACTACACTACAGGCCTGAGCGCTGATTTCAATATGGTGGCAGTTGAAGGCGGTGGGCAACGAATTCCACAGTTCTAAGCACAAATACAGAGGAACGTAAAAATAAAAAACTAAGTTAATTTAAAATAATAGCAACTAGACACCACTAGAGCACAAATATAACATTAAAGAAATAATGAATTTTAAGTATTCGTGCATGTATTGGATCCGAAAGAAACTAAAATAATACTACAAGTAATAAACACAGTAGAATATGTAGCTGTAGTCGTCATGAGCCTATCAAATAATGTAACTGCAGCAATATTATGATTACTTTGTTCTAATAATGATAATAAATGAAGAAATTAAAACAGAACATAACTACTATGCAGTTAAGTTAAATAACATTAAGCTATACAGGTGCAAATAAAAGCCAATTCACCTTATTACAAAGAAAGTGGCTCAAAATATGACAATTTTAAATTTAATTACGCTCTGAACATCTGTGTTATGTTCTGGGACAAAATATTATTTTCACTAAACTCCTTACCTTCATATAATCATATGTTTACAAGCTCAGCTTCAAATGGAATGAAAATAAACAACTAGATAACACAAAATCAAACATTTCAGTTTATTAGGACTTACCCACGTTTGAGTACTATTGTAAGAACTTATTCTCATGCTTTATATATTTCATTACAACAGGAACAGCAAAATTGAGGATCACAAATTTGTACAAAGAAGCATTTTTGGGATATGATTAGATTTATTTCACTCAAAAGCTGTGAATATACAATAAAAATTTAAATACTCTGCACTATTTAATACATTGGAGCAATTTTTCTCATTTACCACTGACGAACTTATATAAGATTTCTTTTGTATTTACTGAAAATTAAAGTCAACATAAAAGCTAACAGTTCATCCACTAAATCTGCTAATGTTACTACTGGTAATATACTAAAGCTTGCCACATACTTATTAGTTTAGTAAAAAGAGTAAAATTACTGAAATACATGATGTGAAGCCAAAGTCAGATAGCCTCAGTGTGTTCATTATAAAAGATAGATAATAATTCATGTTACACAAAAATTGGCTTTTAATACACAAATTATTCCTTGTAAATATAATAGAAAAACTGAAAGTATTATTTCCTTCCTCATGGCAATTACAAAATGCTCTTATGCATTTACACACTGGTCAGCTTTTTTATTCTACTTTTATCTCAAGAATGTTTATTCTTATCCTCAGTTACCATTTTGGAGTAATTATTTAGAATACCTTTGCAAATAATTGTGCATACATCATGTAAATAATCTTCAAATTTATGGTTGCATTGATTTATGATGATTGGTTTCATCCACAATATTTACTATATAGGGACTGCACAACTTCTTCAAAAAGGCAAGATGATTACTGCTTTTAATAAAATCATCGTAACACTCTTTCACTAAGCCTTGAAATAGTTGGATACACAACCACGTTACTTTTACCCAATATATTGTGGGTTTCTTTAGAGAACCTCTACTTAAGGAATCAATCAGCCTTGCTGCACCTTCAAATTCATACTCTAAAGTGTCATTTAAAATCAATATCTCAATGCATTTGGGGCATATTATACCATTTGCTACCTTGAAAGCAGCAAAACCTGCAATGTAAAACACGATAGGCATTACATAATTATCCACTGGTTTAGCAATCTCAATTTCTATTTCACAAAACGTCAGCAATGATGGAACATTTTTGCTTTCAGAATCTGCGCCCACACCTCTAGACTGATTAGAACAATAAAGACTAGTCTCTGAAGATTTCCGAACAATAGAGGTGGCAACTAACGTTTTGGAACAAACATATACTGAATTTTAATAATAAAACGGTGATTAATGGCGATATCTCTTATATTGAAATACGGGTTTACACATGCGTTCGGGTATGTTCGCAGGTTTTCGTGAAGGATCGGGTGCTCAGAGCAAGTTTTAGAATGTGTTGAGCATTTATATCAATGTTTGGGCGTGTCCGTAGCTCTCGTGCAGGTTCGTGTGCTTGGAGGAAGTTTTAGAATGTGTTTTGAGCTACTTGTTGTTCCGTGGTGTTCGTGTATGTTTACGTGATTTTCTGTGTGTGCGAGCGTGCATGCTTATGTGTAAGTGCTCTGGTTATGTGTGTGCGTGCGCTCGTATCTCCTGTGTGTAGTAGTGAGAGCGATTTTTATGTGTGTATGTGTCTTTTTCTGTACGAGGGTGTGTAGGTGTTTGTTCCGCTGTAAATGTTTGTTTCTATACGTATGGGTCTGTGTGTGTGGGGGTGCATGTGACTGAGATTGTATGTCTGTGTGTGTCCGTGTATGCATGCGTGTAAGGGAACCTCTAATTATGGAGAAGGAGCAAACTTCTCAAATAACATTACATTTCAGATCCGACGGTGTAATGCATTTATTACTTTCTTGTTCCAAGTGGACACCAAAATGTTATGTTTTAAAGGCTTTAAAAAGATACTTTATTTATTAACAATCATTTATTCCTTATTCTCTATGTTTTCTCGTTTCTATATACTTTCAAACCAATCGTTAGATGGCTTACGCAATTGATACTGATTAAGCGCTTAAAACTCTGATATTTCACTCACATCAATGTTTTTAATGCTATAACATGAACGTTGTCCAAGCATTTAATTAAACTCAAAACTATAGCATGAAAACTGGTTTGTTGTATACCACTCATTTTAATGCTCTGCGCATATTAACCTCAGCCATATAACCTCACACACAGAGACAGGATGTCTGACGATCAAAAACGTTTAAACTCGTACCATAACTACTTGTGCATGCTATCACCTCTTCAAGGGAAGTATTTTGCCACGCTCATTCCGTCAGATTTTTCCATTCAAAACCTACCACAACCACCACCACCACCACCCATTTTACCAAAGTTAACTCCATCTCTATTACTACAATACTTTAGAAGTAGACCTTTAAAGGTGGCGTAGAAACTTTTCTCCCTTATTTAGTTAAATGCATGTATATACTACATTATTTCATGTTTTCATTCCCTTTTCAATTCCTCCTTCTCAAACTTCCATTAATTCTCCAAAGAATCAGTATGCAATATGACATTCCTATACGCTTAATACTCAGTTATCGCAGAAAAACCATTAAATTTTACTACCATTACGAGCAAAGTAATTTTTCCAGAGTTACACAGATGTTAAGCTTCTAGAATCGAACCTGGTAATGCTTTTAATAAATGTATTTTAGTAATTTAGCTCCCCTGCATCATCATCTACCATATCATTTTCACTCGAACCTGGTATGATTCATAGGCTTAAAGATTTATGAAATCACCCTTTCGGGATTCGATCTGAGTACTTTAAAGTAATTTTTGTTACAACAGTGATATTTCGGGACGAGGCACTTTGTTTACGTCTTATTTGACGTGTCTATCTAAATTATGTCATAAGCTATTAAATTTGTAAGGAAATGTAATTAAGTCCGTATTCCAACCTGAAACACCAACACCAAAAGTATTTATCTAATTAGTTTAAAATGTTAACAGAGAGATCTATGGAGTTATGACATCAACCTAAGTGATATATCCTTGAGTATAGAGGAAAATTAAGGACCTCATTGAAAGATCAGGATTTGCACTAAGGACTGCTGATTGTCAATTATATGCAGTATTAATTTTCAATGATAGGAGCTATGCTTTGTTCCACCTCTTTATCTCTGTTAGTTTGTGAGATAATGGAAATTTAAAATTAAGAATCAAACACAGGGGACCGGGTACCCAAATATACATTCGCAAGAAACTACCCAATGATATAATTAGGTTTATTTCACTTCTTTATCTTAATTAGTTCCGGAGTTATTGAAAGATAAATTTGTAACCAATCCTAAGATTCGAACCGGGACATCCCGGTCAACTTCAAATATACATGCACAAGAAACTACCTTATGACATAAATGTGATAAAGCTAATTTGACGTCTTTAACTTAATTAGTTCTGGAGTTATTGAAAAATGAATCTATAATCACTCCTAGGATTCGAACCCGGGCATCCCCGTCAACTTTGAACAATGCGTCAATGACGCGCCGCATTGCAAGGTTGTAATTAATTTTGTTGTATCGTTTTATCTGCTTTCATTCAGGAGATATAAGTCATTAAGAAGTTGCGATACACCAGGTTTTGGTATAAATAATTATATTCGATAAATACATTTTAATCTAATGAAGGTTGCCTTGCGGGTATGACTAGCACCACAACGCCCGAGGCTATAACAAAGCGTAAATTATTAAGCATTGTCCCACGCAGCTGCAGTCTTCTCTGTCAACCCGGAAAACATTAATGCTTTACCTTGTAATGAAGGCGGCCCTACAGGGGATGGGGAATGGAGTCTCTCGTCTTTCCTTTGTCGGCGCGATTACAAAGCATAATTTATTACATTCCATTATCCTTTCGACAAGGGATGGAAGACCTTGATAGCTCCTCTGTAATTGTTCTGTCCTCCGCTGCCAAGAAGACGTAACAAAAAGGGCGTGGGGTGGAAGGGGGACTTTATTAGCATATTAATCGCAAACTCCTGCATATTAAGTGGGCTGGAACGCCTAAAATTTAACTACTAAATTAGGGGTTTTCCACTAAAGACCCCTCCTCGAATGGCGTACAAATGATTTATACTTACAACGTTTATTGTTAAAGTTCTTGAATAATGCAGTTCTTTGTGTCGCAGTTTTTAACCACAATCCCTAATACTTATAATTGTTTTCCCTACCTCTTCCATATAAACGCATTTCCCTCTCCTTCAACTATCTCCTAGCATAGGATCCCTCTCTCTGTCCCTCCGTTTTCCTCGTCTCTCCCATATAAACGATACTCTATCATTCAACCCTTGCTACCTTAATACCTCTCCTCGGTCTCCTATCTCGCTCATATAAACATATGCCACCTTTAACGTCTGTCTTAGCACCTCCATTTATTCCCTATGTCTCCTGTATAAGCCTATATTCCCCCTCCTTCAGCATCTGTCTAGCCTAGCAATTCACCTCGTATTCCCTTTCTCTCTCATATAAAGCGCATTCGCCTCCTTCTACCACTGTCTAACCTAACATCGGCCCCCGTATTCCCTATCTCTCACATATAAGGCTATATTCGCTCATTCAGCCCCTGTCTAGTCTAACATCGTCCCCCGTATTCCCTATCTCTCCCATATAAACACATTTTCCTGTTTGAACCACCGCATCTCTCTCCGTTTTCCCTATCCTTTCCCATGTAAACGCAAAGAAGTGGCCTCGTTTTCTTCTATTCAATCTACTGGCATGCATCCGGCAATCCGTCTGGTACCGCCATACACCACGATACATAGAAACGCGCCGGAAATATAAGAAGGAAACCGAATGAAAGGGAAATTATGGAAAGGAGATCGTGGTAGAGAATAAGCTGCCACATAATTCGCCTGTCGACCTCGGGGAAGCCACCAAAGATTCATGGGTCAGAGTGGGCGGTCGCCGGGTATCATACATAGGACATCTCGAATGCGGACCACTGACGTTGCCGCCTTGTCGCGCTAGGTTATATCATTATAAAATTGCATGCTGCAGTTATTTAGAGGTCGCTTTCTCAGTCAAATACAGCTTAGTCTATATGGGCGGTCATCCTGGCCATTGTGCTATGGCGTTTTGCTTTGGTGTTCCGTCGCATGGAGAACCACGGTAACAAGTCCCGCCTCGAGCATCTTTGTATGTGTGTGTGTGTGTGTGTGTGTGTGTGCGCGCGCGTATATATAAAAATGATACAGAAATATTAAGAGATAAACTGTGAAACACCTCCAGCAAACAAAACGTTGCAAACAATAGCCCAACAAAATTAAATGTAGTCTAAATGCCCCATCTCGACAATACTAGATGTGCTAAATTCATGACTTAAACTCGAAAGTATTTAAGATATTAGACTGAAGTTTCTGCAGGATATAGATGCATATGTTATATCTTCATTGATATATTATTTCATTATGAGATTTGTTAAGGAAGAAAGCGTGCTTTCGTAGTTATGCAATTTCGTTATCAGCATTAATCAGTTGATCAAGGCAGATTAATAACACAATCGAGATATCTTAAAAGCTTCAATTACTTATCTATATTAAGTTGGTAATTCCTATAGTAGTCGCATTTCATTAAAAAAATCGGTACCAAAATTGCATTGGTAATATACGTTTTAAATAATGATACAAGCAGTTCTAGAATTGTAAGAGTGGGTCTGTCTGCGAATAGCAAAATTGAAACACGAAACGTTGGTTGAAAACCAAGCTTAGTATATAAGTTCAGTATCTTCCAAAGTTTCGGCATGAAGCCTTTGAAGAAGATCCCCCACCTAAACTATTTCGGTTCCTTTAAAGCTAGCTCTTAGTGATTTTGATTAAAATATATGTTTAAGATATTCACATGACAAATGACACGTATAATTTCAATTTTCTGGGAATAGCCCATGCATAGCACTCTTCAATCTCAATGACGGTTTATTAATTTGTAAACCGTAAGATGTAGACAAAATTATGCTGCACAAGAATTTACATTTCCTTTAAGTACACAACTAATGTTTTCCTTTTCTGCTAACAGTACCGTGATTTTTATTATAGTTTTAGTTTTCAAATAATTATATTTTTTCGTAGCAGAAATTTACGTACATTTTTTCTGTGGAACTTGAATAATGGAATTTGAACGCCGTCAGATAATGATAATAAATACGTCCCAAAGTCCCTCGCACACTTCCTACATAGAGGATCCTGTGCATTTTCATTATGCATAAATGCCTGCGCAGGGTGTTGTGGCTTGTGAGATGGCCTACAACCTCATAAGCTTAACTCTATATAAATTCAGGAGGATATCACTCTCTGGTCAAGATATACAATTGTGGGCCTGCCTGGCAGTGGGTTTGTTACTACACTGTCTGTCTGTCTGTCTGTATGATGGTATATCTATTGGTCCACCTGAAGATGAGCCCTCGTCGTGTACTGGGTTATCACATACGTGACGTTTCTAGTAGACCTTCCGCAAAACGGTTCGGGAGCAATAAAATCGAGCACCGATCCCTTCCTCGCTAGAGCGTCTAGCATTTCATTACCTCTAATCCAGCCTGCTCCGGTACCCAAGGAAGTGTAACCGTGCAAAATCTGTATAGCCTATCCAACATGCTCTGGCATTACCACAGCAGGCTGGATGAGGTTTTTACCGCCCTAAGGGCTTTCAGAGCCCTGTCTATCTGCACTATCCGAGCAGATGTACACACCTGCTCGTCCGCATGGTATACTGAAAGCTCAGCTAAGATCTCAAAGACCTCAGTCTGGAAAACCGTGGAAAATCCTCCAAGCGAAATGACAAGTCTAGTACTAGAGCAGAGGCCCTAGATCCTGACCAACCCCCGAGGCTTGAGCGGTCCGTGAACCTGCCCTTGCCTTTATGAGAAACCCGGTCTATGGGTCCCATCTGGAAGGTATTGCCACAGAGTAGGATGGACTTAGCTTATACCTAGTCCCCATCAAGTCCCATATCATCTGGGTTATAAAACAGTTCTCCTGTAATCCACAAAAGAGCAGTGAGTGCTCTTTTGGGTATAGATTAAAACACAATATAGGGCCTCTACAGTCTAGAGGCGGTGCGCACTCATCCTGGCTACCTCTTCCACAAACAAGCGCAGAGGAGGAGTGTACACCACAATCTCTAAGGCAGACTGAGTAGTCGTGCGTACCGCCCCTGTTATCATCATACATGCCAATCTTTGCGGACACTACCTTCACCAAATAAGAAGGCCACCAAACCTCCGCCACACATGCTATTGACGGTCTAATAACCATGGTGTAAGCTATTTGACCTCCTTGTGTCAAAGGCCCCACCTCCATCCTATCCATCTTCGACAGGCCCAATTACCTTCAACTTTATAATCTACAAGCCTTTTCCAGCTCAGCCCAGAATCCAGAATAACTCATAGATACCTTACCGTTTTAGAAAGCTTCAACTTCTTCCCAAGCAGGTGGAGCTCTACCAAACCTGGCAGCTTCCTCCTCCTTGTGAAGATCATTATTTCAGCCTTGTCCGGGTTAACAGACAAGTCTGTTTCACTGCGCCATTCCTCTAAAGCCTGTAGGGAGCCCTGTATAGCTCTAAAACAGTGCTTGAGGATTTTCCAATTGCTACAAGGCATATACCATTAGCATAGCCTCGAGCATGAATTCATTCCTTTGAGTCTATTCAGCAGTACATCTACCGCAAAACACAACAGAGTACGTGACAGAACTTCACCATATGGACAGCCTCGTAGCACTGTTGCCCTCACGGACACGCTCTCAAGGGTCATCACAGCCTGCCGGCCTTCCAAGGAGATCATAATCCAGTCCGTTACAACCGGTCTGACTCCTCTGCTCTCCAGACATTTTTGAATGGTGCCTAGTCATATTACTAAATGCCTCCTATGTCGAGGAAAACCGCCATGGCGAGGTCTCAACAGTTCAGTGCCATCTCCAGCTTCACCACAAGTTGATAGAACGCCATGTCGGTGGATCTACCCGACTAGTAGGCATACTGATAAGGGTGTGTGGGTCTGTCCATCAGTAGCCCCTTCCCATCTATCAGTCCCTGCAGAACCTGCAATAAAAGATATTAGACTGATAGGACGAAAGTCCCTAAGCCTGCGGTAGAATTGCCTATCCGGTTTAAGTATAAACACCACTTTGGCCGGTCTCCAGAGGCAAAAAGCATGCCTCATAGCCAGACAGGCACTGGATATGCTCACTAAATGGGATGCAATGATCCCCCAGCCCTCTTGAAGGAGAATCGAGAAGATACCATCCACACCTGTGCTCTTATGGGGCTCACAAGTATAAATTACTCATTTTATTTTATTAAAAAGTAACAATCCCGGTGGCTACAGCCCAGCCTAACTGCAAAGGCCGACGTGTCCTACTCGAGTTTGTTCTTGATTCGTAATGCAAGCCTCCGGGAAATGAGTCTCAAGCAACAGCCTCAAAATCTTCCCCTCCGTCTGAGTCATAGCACCGGAGGGACCTCTTTTAGACCAGACTGTTCCTAGCAGCGCTCGACTGCTTCTGTAAATTTCATAAGAGCCTCCAATATTCTTCTCTGAGGCTTTCCTGACTTCCTTTTTATATATCCTTTGGTACTCATTACTGGAGTTCCAAGTCTCCTAACACTTGTTGGCCTTTTACGCATTGTATAGCTTTCGTGTCTTTTTCCTGATGCATCTTTAAAAAGAGTTCCACCTGAATTTACCTTTACCCCAATCGTCGAGGCAGCTCCTTTTGTAGTAGGACAACGGAGTGCTTGTGAAAAAGCCCACGTAGTCCTGCAGGTCCTCCGCTTCTCTTAACCTAGTCTGGAATACATTCCTCAGCCCGCTTTCCAGGTGTCTTCTAAAGGAGTTTTCTAAATTGATTCTCCTTAGGTTCCTGCACAGGCGGTCCTTTCCTTTACCCGCAAGACTAAAGCATACATGTCTATGGTCGGACATGGAAGGTTCAAAACAAATCCTCTAGTCTTTAATATATTCTAATATCCCAAAGGACACTAGTAACAAGTATAGAACAAAGGTCGGAACACCCCCTTGATTCGCAATCTCGAGTTTTGAAGAACTCAGGCACTCGAGCAGCTTCTCCCTCTGCCGTTGATGTTCGCGCTACTCCAAACGTTATGGTGGGTCAATCAGCAGGTTAAGATTTGTTCCTTGCAATAAATCACAGTCTTTGAATTTCTGAGGAGGAGATGTTGCTTGAAGTCGTATGGAAAATAAACTGAAGAGAACAGACTACCACCTGGCCTGGCATTCCGCCCTCCTCATGTCTCACTACGACGAATGTCAGTTCTTTAGTAAGAAATCCCGGCAAGGCCCAAGTATTACTAATTCTAGTAGTGACATATGCTCTAGGATTTACCTCAGACGAAGCACCGAATATAGTGAAACCTTTTATATTTAGTTCTGTGATAGTTCCTGAATACTGGCGACACCTATTGCAAATCTCGTTACATTACTCGAGAGTACTCGCGAGGCAGTTATATTGTGTTGCAGGTTAGCCTAAATGAACAAAATCAATATTAATCACTTTCCCATCAGTTTTGGTTCTCCTGAGATTCCTAGGCTCTCTGTTGGGTTATTTGAGGGATATAAATCCCCTTTTCAATCCCGTAATCCCCAACGAGTGTCTGAACTTCTTTTGGAGGTTCCAGAAGGGCCTGGCTCCGGTCGCAACATCCGCAAATGCCCTATGACTAGAGACACCTGCTTTCCCCGCGTTCTCGACCATCGCTTAGCACTTCTTCTCCTCCTCTTCTCTACCACACTGGTATTCTTAGACTTCAGTTTTAGGGTGCCGACCACTTTGGTCAGCTCCCCTTAAAACATCACACTGTATATCTTTCTCACGATGCAAGGTCTGCATATCCGCATCTTCGGAAGTTGCTGTTCCTGCCATCCCTGTTGCGTTTCGCGGGACTGGGTTCCCTAATGTGGCCCCAGCCTCCGCGCTGACATTTACCAGTTATCCAGTGTCTCTAAAAGGGGCATCCGGTTTTAGATACAGGGTCTGTTTCTCGTGTATCCCTTTCCGTGGTCTCGGGGCCAAAGACCTCTTTTGAGGACCTAGCCGACTCAACTACGGCTGTAGTTAACTCGGGGTCCCCTAATACAGAGCCCTCCGGTTATTGAAACTTTGATCAACAATGGTTGATTAGCTAAAGAAAACTCAGTTGCGCTCAGACAGAGCCCCGCATGCCTGGGTAAGACTATATCCTGAGTGGTTCTCAGATATCCCAGAGGAAATCTACCCATGTGTCGTGCACCCCATCGGCAAGGATCGCATAATACCTTAGGGTTGGGGATTTGGTTGGCGGTTTGCTATTCATTATTCAGAGACAAGCCGCACGGCAGTAGTCAAACGACGCTGCTGGTAAGGTGCCAGATATCCACCACCTGCAGTCGCGTCCGGGACCCGCTCAAAGTTCAGCGTTAGGAGCTTACGGGCAGTTAGACCAGTCTGGAGCTCCTCTCCCCGCTCCAGAAATGCCCTCAGATAGTTATCCGCCTTTCAAAATAGTAACTGTGGCTTTAGCTTTCTGTGTCCTTCTTCTTAGTAGATAAAACAAAATAAGTAAATATATAGTAAAATGATATTTCGGTTATCAGGAAGTAGAGAGAACAAAAAGGTTTTAAGCTCGTTTGTAGAAGTCTTAGAGGAGAAGGTCGTGGCTTTATAATAACAGTATTTCATTTGCCTATCTTAATAGTTCCTGAGAAAAGGAGTCATTTATATCAGAAAATGCCATAAACACTCCTCTAAAAGTAAAACTAAGGAAGAAAACTTACATTCGTCTATAAATAAAATCCGTATTGCTTGGACTCATAGATCGGGGTAGCTGCCACTTTTAACTATGGTATCAATATTTAGAACAAAGCCTCCCTTAAAAATGAGCTAAATCATACCTCTCTGTTTCAAAGAGTACAGGAGTCACGGTTCTTTGCGAAAAGCGTTGGGCAATTCAGGTTACAATATGACAGAATCAATGCAAGTTTTAAAACTAAATTTAATATATATAACCTACCCACAATGACAAAATGCCTATATATAAAATTAAAGAGGAAGTTCCATTTTATAAGACTACCAGAAAAATTAAAAATCTAACCGTCGTACACCACTTAAACTCTGTTACGGTAGTTTTTATAAATGTTTTTACTTGTGATGTTTGTGTATGTGTGTTTACTTCATGTGAAGCCATCTTGTGACGTAATTCTTTGTTAGGTTCGTAGCTCCATCTGGTGTTAGCAATTTGCGGCAGTATTAGTTTCTGTTTGAAAGAATGTTACTATTATTTTATTCAACTCTATTTCAATGTCCTCCGGCTAGCTATTATCCTTTTGTTTTTGGTCGAGCACTTCTCTTCGTACAGGTTGTGTAAACGGAAAGGAATCTTTTATCCAAAAAGAACACTGATGAAGAAATTTGTTTTATAATTTTATTGTCGAACACGTTCACTCTCACTTTTACACATTGATCTAGATACTCGCCAAACTGAAACTGTTATAACAACTTCTTACTGATAATTCTTTTAATCCACGTACTTCAATCTTTTGTATAATTAACTTTACAATACTTTAGATTTCTCATAATTCTGCTGCGCGTAACTTGTGAATCGATACCCGACGTTTGCCGTACAAATACTTTCGACGAACTGACTGACTGAAGACGACGTGTAGTGTACACAGATTTTTGATGAACTGACGGACCGAAGGACTTTACCTCTAACCTAGCTTCTATTTATACTTCTACACACCGATATGCCTAAAGATTATAACTGAACTGCAATTGGCTAATAAAACGCGCCAACATTAGCGTCTATTTTTATATCCAATGAAAATTATGAATACATATGCTCTAGGGAAACGTTCCAGAAGATTCTCAAGGAAAAAACGCGCCAATATTACGTAACTTCCTCGTTTCCAATAATGATAAACAGCTCAGCCCCCCTCGCTGCATTATTGCGCGCTATTATTGTCAGTTTCAGTAAGGCAGTATAAACTTACTTCCCAACAATAATTACAATCAATAAACATCTCAAATCAATGTCACATAAAAATGCATATTCATATTACAATCATTATTTACATTTAAGTAATTTGTGATACAAATTACTGCATCATATTCCCCACTAGAAACATAATTATGAATATTTACAACTTGTTTGGAAATTTTATAATTGGGTTTTTAGTCTCCTAAATCTTGGAACACACGCTATCACTTTCACTTAACACTTCACGCGTATTTAACACACGACATATGTTTTGTCTTTATCTTGCCATTATTTACTGACTCTGGTTTAATGTGTTTAGACTTTAATCTGACATTACAACATTTTTTATAGCAAATACTGTACCCTGAATTATTTAATTACTGTTACAAAATTATTTACTTTCTTAAGTTGTTGACAAAAATTTGTGCATTTAAGAATTTTTGTAATTACTATACATATTTACTAAAATATTCACCCTCTACACAAATATATTTACATCTCTTAAATCTAAGTACTGTTTCACATTTTTCTGTTTGCTACATAAGCATTTGTTTTTTTTAATTATTTGTTTACCAATTTTTTTTATTTTGTACTTTATTTTAACAATACTCTTGGAATTGTATTTACGTATTTTTACTTTAATATCATATTAAGTTTCAATCTTTACATTCTTAATTTTCAAATACTGTTATAGTTAAAAAATATGTTATTTTTTTCCTTTTTAAACATTTAGTTAGGTCCAAAATCTTATTTCTCCTTTATCATGACGTACATATTTATTTAACCCTCTTACAATCCAATACATTGCTCTGCATTTCGTCTTTAACTATCCAGCATTTACTTTACATCTCATTGCTATTCACCCTCCTGGATCAAATTGTGTGTGGCTAAACATTACTCGTAGCCGTATCGTAACCTTCAAATTTTTGTTCATGAATAACCTCTTGTATTCATATGAAATTTCGTCCCCTGATAACATTTGAAAACAATCTAAAGTTTCCTGAACTACACATCTTTTAACAACTGTCATTTTTAATTCTTCTATCTCTTTAATCTGAGAATACTCTGACAAGTCTGTCATAAATTGTACTGGATTGGAGTTTTCATTCTGAACAGCTTGGTACTTATTAATTTCAGAAGTTAGCTTTTGATTATTTACAGGCAAAACTTTAACTCCTTCGTACAATTTGTTTCTTTGCATTTCCGATTCTTTCTGAATTTCAGATATCTCCCCACTGAAATTAACTTGTGCCTGATTCACATCTACATTCATAACCTTTTTCATCTCTCTTATCTCACTTGAAATGTTACTGATTCTACTACCTGACTCTGTACATTCTACATCAACATGTTCACTTTTAGTATTAACCTCACTTTCTTTGTTACCTATTTCCATGCTCATGTCTAACATTTTCTTTGAAACTCCTCCTATCTCACTTGCTATTACTTCCTGATTTTCATCTCTCATTTTTGGCATACTACTATCTAGCTTCGTAACTTTCTTTTCAATTTCTTCCTTGCTTTGATCCACTTTTTGCTCTAATATCTCATTACTCCTACCAATACTTTCACTAAATTTCCTATGATCTTTATTTATAGCTTCTCTCAATTCCTCAAAACTCTTTTGCATATTATCATTCATATTTCTCAGCATTTCCATTATTTCCATCATCATACCAGCATCAATATTAATATTTCCTGCTATTCTATTCTTACTTTCTGCATTAACATTTCCTCCCTCAAATCCTACATTGTATGAGCTATTTTCTGTAACCTGTATTGAATTAGAGCTAACTGTTACACTATCCCCCTCCATAATTATTTCTTCTGTATTATTAGTGGAAATTGTTTTCTTTATCCTACCGCTCCTAAGGTACATTTAAATGTTACAATTTTGTTTTCTAAAAAAAATTACTATACTCTGACCTTTGTGATGCTGTCTGTTGCTGTTACTTTGATGTCCAGCTTCCTGCCCCTCTCTCCTAGGTTTGTATGTCGCTTCTGCGTCGTATCATGATGAATCTACGTCGTTTTGGTGTTCCGTATTTGAATTCCCCTGTTGCCTTTTAATCTCGGAATTACGATGTCCAATCATCCGCGTAGTCTGTCGTTCCTATAGTTGTTTCTGGAATCTGCGTCTTGTAGCTCAGTTCACTTCTCCATTTGCCCCTTTCTGGTTATCTCACTTCTTCCTGGTTAATTCTGCCCCTTCCTGGTTATTCTGCCCCACGTTCTGGGTGCCAATTTGCGAGTGTAATTACTTATAATGTTTGTGTATAACCCACGTTGTGGTAGCCAATTTGCGGTAGTATTATTAATGTTGTTTGTGTATGTGTGTTTACTTCATGTGAAGCCATCTTGTGACGTAATTCTTTGTTAGGTTCGTAGCTCCATCTGGTGTTAGCAATTTGCGGCAGTATTAGTTTCTGTTTGAAAGAATGTTACTATTATTTTATTCAACTCTATTTCAATGTCCTCCGGCTAGCTATTATCCTTTTGTTTTTGGTCGAGCACTTCTCCTTGTACAGGTTGTGTAAACGGAAAGGAATCTTTTATCCAAAAAGAACACTGATGAAGAAATTTGTTTTATAATTTTATTGTCGAACACGTTCACTCTCACTTTTACACATTGATCTAGATACTCGCCAAACTGAAACTGTTATAACAACTTCTTACTGATAATTCTTTTAATCCACGTACTTCAATCTTTTGTATAATTAACTTTACAATACTTTAGATTTCTCATAATTCTGCTGCGCGTAACTTGTGAATCGATACCCGACGTTTGCCGTACAAATACTTTCGACGAACTGACTGACTGAAGACGACGTGTAGTGTACACAGATTTTTGATGAACTGACGGACCGAAGGACTTTACCTCTAACTTAGCTTCTATTTATGCTTCTACACACCGATATGCCTAAAGATTATAACTGAACTGCAATTGGCTAATAAAACGCGCCAACATTAGCGTCTATTTTTATATCCAATGAAAATTATGAATACATATGCTCTAGGGAAACGTTCCAGAAGATTCTCAAGGAAAAAACGCGCCAATATTACGTAACTTCCTCGTTTCCAATAATGATAAACAGCTCAGCCCCCCTCGCTGCATTATTGCGCGCTATTATTGTCAGTTTCAGTAAGGCAGTATAAACTTACTTCCCAACAATAATTACAATCAATAAACATCTCAAATCAATGTCACATAAAAATGCATATTCATATTACAATCATTATTTACATTTAAGTAATTTGTGATACAAATTACTGCATCAATTCCCTTTAAGCATTAAGCTTTTTATCGATTCCTATCACTGAAAACTTCTACTACATAGGATGTGCGTAAAAACGTAAATAAATTCCGCTGGATATCATCCAATTTACTTCAGGATTTACATTCGTTATATATCTCTCTAGCACAAAGTTAACGACATCGATCTTGTGCTTCCGCCTATAGGAATATTTTTTATGATATATTTTAAAATATGCTGATATTACAGCGCCCCTATGGACGATATTAAAAAACTTACAGCGGCACACCAGTTCATATCTAATATCCGTTTTGCCTGCAGTTAACAGACACTTGTGAATATGTATAACGCTGACTGCGATTCCTTTGGCAGTTAAATTCTAGCACTGGGATTTAGCTAATAACATGTTCTCCATTGCTGTATAGCAAAGCAATTAAACCTAGTAGAATGCAAAATGCAATCTTTATGATTTTGGGTCCTGTAGCACCCTTATTTTTATATGCAATGTAATTCTACGTAATGTGTCGTCTTATTTCACTACAAAACATTCTATAAGTAAATGTCAAAATTTTGTCTGGCCATTAAAATTTTAGTGATTTTACGAATGATTCGCATAACACCTTAGTTTTATTTCATCATAATGCTGACGAATACCTTTCTCAGACAATACTAGGGTACTGCATATAGCTTCTCCAGGCAGAGGAAATACTGTATTTCACCCAAAAATTGGACATCCAGATTTCACAGGAAAGACATTTTGAGGAATTTGAATTGAAAAGATAGTACTTTTTTGAAAAATATTCATGTCTGCCTGTTTTTGTGAATAATATAGGTAACTTAGAAACCAAAAAAAGCCATACAGTACCAAACATCGCATTTAGATAGAATATCCTTCAGGGATATAACACAAAGATTTTCATAAAATTCCACGCAATACAAGCTACTTCTTACACGTTAATACATCCATCGTTTTTATTTTGTTTACAATATTATAGGTTTTAGATATTAATATAAATAATGAAATTCATATATTCAATTTTCTCTGAAGTAACCATCATTCTGATTAAATTGTATATAATTATGTATATCTGAGATAAGATAAAACAACAGGCGAAATCTGATTTCAGGAAATGTTAACCTCACTTTAGGTTGAGGTTTAGTTTATACAGCGGAGGGGATACCGCCGACACGTCGATTTACATAGATCAATTGTGACCAACAAGCTCGGGTCTTGCCTAAATTAGGGGATTATGGTTTATTACGGGTTTTTGAATATTTAATATGAATTGAAATATTAAATTATGTGTTTTGATTGTCTATTAGAGGAAGGTATAAAGTGAAGGAACCACAGGAGACTACAGGCAGCAGGCAGACAGGCCACGGAAGCACACGGAGGTCTCTAAATGTTGCAGGCTCGAAGACACGTCGCGTTGCTTGAGCTGCCTTGAGAATGCGATGAAGAACCGCCAAATAAGCAGCCCTTAAGTGTCCACGGGGAGTACTCTTTTCTTTGAGCAATCATCGGCGCAATCTGTCCTGTACTACCATACGCCACGAAACCTATAAGCGCAAGATGAGAATCAAACAGAATTGAAGGAAAATGATGAGAAATAATTGTGATAGATGAGCAACCACACCAGCATTCGCCTATTGATCAAGGAAAACCACAAAATCTGCATGATAGGAGTAGCGGTCGTAATAGAACTCGGAACCTCCCGAATGCGAGCTTCACACGTTACCGCGGGGCCATCTCACTCGGTTTAAATATATTAAACTACTGAATATGTGTTCATTATTCTTTTTTCGTAGAGTTATCGCTTACGAAATATTCCCAAGCGTAAATACATCATCTGATGGAACATATTAGAAACTTGGCGGCTCAACCTTTGCTTTTCCTTCGCTACAGCAACTTGCTATATATTCTGAATGTATTTCCCTATACTTCTGGTTAAACATATGAGTTTTGTAGATAACTAGACACTTATTGATTGATTTCAAATTTATTTCTATGGAAAATGTACCGTGAATTGTCTGACGTGGATGAAGGAAAATAGCTTTTTGTACCATGCAATAGTATATAAGGTACGCACCTTATATTTAAATTTATAACGGGTAGTAGAAGTTGTATGAGTGTTACGAATGCACTTACGATTTTATCTTGCTAGGGGTGGCCCAGGATGACAATCAGCTAACTGGTACAGGATATTTCCCACATGCTCGTACGAAACAAAATAATGGACATTAAACTTCAAAATCATGCTTAACCTGGAATAGTTTATATGTGCAATAGATATAATTCGAAAATAGCCAATACAACGAAAATAAGTTGTTTCACGGAAATTGTTATTTTGACGGTAGTTTGTATTTGTATGGTTTTGTCTATTGTTGATGGTTTCTCGCTGATATTAAATTCGATGAACAAGACGATAACGTTTAATGAAAAGTGAATATGTCCAGTTGTGGAAAACCACAGTTGTATTTAAATAAAAATAAAACAACCTGCTTTGGAAAAATATAAATATATAATGCTTACTATACTTACCTCCTAGATATCTAAATTTAAGGAAGTATAGTATCTATTCGACTTAAAAATTAGATACGAATATTTACCGAAATGCATTTATTGCCGTCCCCGTTTACAAATTGCCACGCGATTGCTTGTCTATCTCTCTGTATGCATAGCATAAAAACAGAAGTTACATAAGAAGAAAACTCATTTTCAAGCTAGACATTCATTAAGAATATCAAACGGAAAATTTCAGGAAAGTTTCATTACCGGAGCACTTTATGTCAAAGTTGTTCCTTTTTCCCTCAAAAGCTATCCTAACTATTAATATAAACATCAGATGCTTATCTCTATCTCATTATTATAAGTGCTCCACATTTATTCCCTTCAGTGTTTATGATACTAAAACAAATCAAAGCAGCCGTGAGAGAACATGTCTACTCAAAACCATACAAACCAGAACTGCTGAGGATTTCGTTTCCCAAGGAGTATGAGTTTGGTAAAATTAAATGCTTTATCATTAAATGAAAATATAGCATAACCAACTGCAAACTTCTGAGTAGGCTTGAATTAAAGCCAAATAGGTCTATGTGTACTTAAAAGAGAGTACGTTTCAAGGCAGTGTATTGTCCTTTTAATTTCTAGGTCATATAGATTGACATTTTGCCCTTTATAATATAGAGTTTTATAGAAAAAGCGTGTTTAGGAACTGGAAATATTGTGTAATCTTTCTTTATATGTGGATATAATTCTAGAATGACTGTGGGAATGGCATTAATAGTGCATAGGGCTAGGATTTTTATTGCCTAATAATCACAATAATATGCACAATAATATACTGTTATGACCGACAATTTATAAAAATATGCACAATAGCATAAAAATATAACCTAAAATATTAAAATCAAATAATGTTTCTGTTGTAAAATAAATTAATAGGTCATTTTATGATAATGAACTGTTTATTTAAGAATAAAATGTACATGAGAAGTAAGGCAAACTATGGGATTTCTGTTTAGAGTCATTTTATTAACATTATCAGGGCATAGTGAACCTATGACGTCTGGTTTTTATCCATCCTCATTTTTACTTCAATTTATGATCTCTGAGTTGCATTACACAACGAACACCTTGTGCGCATTTTCAAATAAAAACGATTTCCTAATTTCAGCCAACAAAGCCTTGTGCTTTGAAAAACTTCCTTCTACTTTAGCTGACACAAGAGGAGCATATTTAAAATGGAGGCAGTATCATTTTAATCTAAGTTTAATTAAGAGAGCACTTTTCACACAACAAAGTCTTGAAATGGAACACAGTGTAGGATACGCTTAATTTCTTCTAACACCTTTTCCATTTTCTTTGACACTTCACCACAAACAGCATCTAATATATTCTTAATTTTTCACTTGTTCTATCAGTTTCACTGGCTCTACTTTTGATTACTCCAAAGCAGTTATGGCATTAGGAATAAATACAAAATTTTATTTTGTGTACGAAAGTTTAACAAAAGTTTTAGTATTATAAAGTAATTCTTGGGCTAGTCCAATTGAACCGGCTTCACTGCTGTCGAATGAATCATAATGCTTTTCAACATTGAACTTCTGGCAGTAATAGTTGCAGGCATCAATACACGACCCCTTTTTTGTCAAAATGGGAGATGACGGTAAGTAAATGTCTGGAGCTAACAATTTAAATTTGCAACGCTTGAACAGGCTTTCAAAAATACATTTTTGACACACCCAATAAATTTGTCAACATCACTGGATTTACTACGAATCTCTTCTGCAACTCCCTGTAAGGCGTGAGCTAAGCAAGTGACATGCACCATTTTTCTGTATAATCCTGTTAGGGAATCGCAGCATTCACCATATAAGGCGCAACATTCCTTTAAATGAATAGTACGTCCTCATGCTTAACGCCTTCGAGCCATATGGCACCCATATATCCGACAAACAATACTAATCGCAGGAAAATGCAATTTTTTCTAAATATTCACAGTTTATTAGAAACTTTTCACCTGGAGTATTTTCTTCCTAAGTTCTCACAAGATATTTGCAATTTATCTTCTCAAAGAGTCTGGGGTTTCATTAATTGCTATCCACGTTATTTTTATTTGCAACCCATTGTCTGATTTTCTGCACTCTTTTTTTCGTAGCTTCGGCTGACGTAGTCCTTTCTTAATGTCAAAGAATCAGGAAGAGATTTACCTCTGTAATTTTCTAAGAAATCACGAAATTTTGAATGGTTCAGTTTACTTAAGGGAATGTCAGCAGAAAGGAAATATGTAAAAAAAATGACGAATTTGTCATTTGACGAATGTACAAAATTCACAGAATGACGAATACGATCGGCGGGATTCCCCTAGGAGCATTGCCGGTACTGTTTTTCCATTTTCAATCCGTTGTACTCCACGTTTGTTACCACATGCTGCTGAACGTTAAATGACTTCTCCGCAGTTATTCTTACATCTCACAGTTTAAAATACAGTATTTTACCATTAGTCGAAAATAATTTCTCACCATATTGAATCACACGAGGTGTTGTCATTTTACTTGAATACTGTACTGCAGTTTAGGTATTTTTGCTGAACTATACTGCACGCACTTCTGACTTCAACAAGTTTGAATAACACAATGAGACGCTTGTCTGCAGTCCAGGGTCCTGAATGGCTTAAGCAACTACCTTCTCATAGAGTAACGATAGGCTGCACAAACCCATTGATCCTTAAGGGTGAAGTCCATATTATGAATTAAACGAAACAGGAGAGGAAGGTAGATATTTGCCATTCTCCAGGAAACAAAATGAAATGCGCAATTCTGAGAAATGTAACACTGAAGAAATAAAGTGCATGAGAAAAGTTCTTTGCTTCTTGAAAAAGTGAAAATGCTTACTGAAATATGCCCTGTCAGAAAGAAATGATCATATAATAATGACTTTAAAAACTACAGCAATTCACTTAGTTTTTCCATTACAAGCATTTAAATGTATTTAAGTAACGTATGAGTCTTGCAGAAAATATGCCCTGGCATAAAATTCCTAGCCCTAATAATGAGATTATAATCTCGGAATTTATATTAGTGATTTCAGCCTTGCACCAAGTAGGGGAAGAAACAATGCTTTGTACCTATTCAAATTTGATCATTCTCCTTTATATATATAAACTGATCATACCTGTCATACCCAATCCTAGAAGATAATAAACTGACCCGGAATCTACATGTGCAGAAAATAATTAACAAAGGAAAAATGGCACTTATGGTAGACAGAAGAACCTTTAGGAAATCATGGGACCTTATAACTCGATGATGCGCTGGTTGTATACAGCAGTGGTAAGATCCATAATAACTTATGGCTGCGTAATATGGGACCAAAAGTGTGTCAGAAACAGGCAGCAAAAAGCTCTGAAATGTGCAGAGGTTAGCGTGCCTGCGTATTATGTACAGGGGCAATAGAAGTCCGCAGCTGCAATGCAAACACTTCTTAACCTGCCACCTTTAGATATTTATATCAAAGGAAGAGCAAGCCTGGGTGTATACAGACTGAAAAAAACGTCAACTGGTGCAACCGTAATCCCTTAGAGCATACCATAAATATAATGAAAAATCCAACCTTTGAGATGCGCAGTGATTCATGTTCGCTAAATTATCCTTTGAGAACCCGTTCAATGTTTTCTTTGAATGATTCAGAATAAAAGACACCGTTACACTAAAGAACTCATCTTGTATACAGACGGTTCAAAGATGGACAGAGGATCAGGAGCTGGAATTTATGGGGAACATCCTAGATGTAATATTTCTACTCCTCTGGGAAGAAATACCACAATATTCCTGGTGAAGTTTATGTAATTGAAACCTGCGCTGGGACGAATCTCCACAGTGGCTATAAAAACAGAACCATAAAAAATTTACTCTGATAGACAGGCCGCTCTTAAAGCAATTGCAAGTAAGCAGACAGCATCTAAGCTAGTTTGGAGCTGCCTACAAAACATTATACAACTGGCAAAACACAACGAGGTAATACTTGTTTGGTTACCAGGGCATAAAGAGATTATAGGCAATGAAATGCTGAGACCTTGGCAAAGAAAGGGTCAGCTGGAGAAGTTTTATGCCCTGAACCGGTATTGGGCATTTCGTTATCCACTGTAAAAGGAGAACTGTTGTAGAGTGGGTCTTAAACAATCACCAGTAAGAATGGTCACATTTGGAAGAACATAGACATAGTAAGAGAATATTATTGAAACCAACTTAAGCTCTTACTAAACAAATCGTAAAACTCAGTAGACACAAATGAGGCTGATAACAGGCATCTTTACAGCCCACTGCAAATTAAGCAAATACCTACATACTATGAGTATCTATCTATAAGGAAAATCCAATGTATGGGTTGTTTGGTGAAGTGGAAAAAAACTGCCTCTACATACACTTCGACTGCAAGACGTTAGCCAGACGAAGACATACATACCTTGGAGTGACTGGTTCAGGAGATCTCCAAATCAAGAATCTAGTTAAAAGTCTACAACTCCTTATTAAGCGTACTGGCCTATTTAACAAGAAATAACAAAATGGAGAGTAATACAATGTACCTTTCAATGCAATAGGGCTTCAGTGTTACGGCACATATCCCTACTACATCTTTATGTCAATCCAATCTTTGGAAGTAGCAATGCTTTGTACTTATCCAAATTTGATCATCATCCTTTTGCAGTATACATAATCATATCTGTAACTGTGTTCCGATTGTCCAAGTATGTGTCAGTGTTACCTTTTAGAAGGAAACTGAAAGTATTCTGTTTTCTGATGCACCAAAAGTTTAATTACTAAGGTTTAACATTGGTGACGTTGACATGATGATAATGCTGATGTTCAGAAAGTAATAATGGTTTAAAGATTATTTTCTTTTAGACGAGCTGAATTCGTCAGTCCTTCAAAGCTTATGAGTATGCCTAATTTTGTCATAGTTAAATGGACAGCGTTTTCTTTGTATAAAACTACTAGTCAGAGTAATGGAGGTTTCTGTAACGTAGTTCTCCGTAACAAATTTTAATTGGGTGGCTTGGGTCCCTGGGACTTCCCGGGTGGTTCTGCGCTAACACGTGACTAACTGGCGTCAATATGTGTTCGAATGTGTAGTAACGAGTCAAATATTTCATTACCCTCCAGTTTACCTCTTTCGAACACTGGTTACATAATGCAGGACAAAATATTATTCTATGATAATTAGAAACAAATTACATTAAACAGATGAGAATACTCCATGCATATTTATGGTACATGCATAGTGAACAAAGAAGCAAATTCTTAGTCTAAACCACCATTCTAATTTGGGCTTAATCTTCGTCCATTCAACAAAGTTATTTATCTTTCAAAATATGTGTCCAGGCACCAGTGTCGAAACTTGGTATGATGTAGGCTTTAAGCTCTTAGCAGTAATTCTAAACTTTCTAGCCTCAGTAGTTGCTAAGGCGTCCACAACGATGTTTCCAAACGAAGAATATGTGAATATGCTGTTGCTATACAGTGGGGCAAGATGTAATGCAATGGAGGCAAGACGCCTATACCAGGAAGGATTTCCATGATGGTCAACTGCGGATACATTTTGAACAATTGAAAGGCACCTCCATCAAATAGGGTCAATCAAAAAGGCACCTGCTGCTCGGGATGCTCCAATGATTGTTGGAGATAATGAAGAAACATAATGAAATAGGAAACAAACCGCATACCAGTCCTAGGGTGATAGTACGGGATATGAACATTAGGCAGGCATCAGGTTGCGAATATTGCACCCCAATAACCTTCATCTTTACCACCTACAGCTACACCAGGTTCTCTATGAATGCGACCATCAAGCGCGAGTGGTATTTTCTCAATGGTTATTGTAACACGTGGAAACTGACACAGGATTCTTAAGCAATGTGCTCTTTATTGGTTTCATAATAACGGAACTGTGAACCGACATAATATGCACTATTGGAGTATAAATAACCCATCATGGTTCGACAACATGGAGCACCCCTACTTGGTCAGTAATTGTACGGGATTCCTTACACGAAGTATATACAAAAAAAATGATTGGGCGACGGTAGCTATCTCTTAGTCAGCTAGATCTCCTAATCTCACTCAAATGGATTTCTTCCTGCGGGGATATTTAAAAGGAAGGGTTTATGCGCAAGAACTATAGAACCCAAATCTGTTACCGTTACTGATCAACAAAGCCTGCAGGCATGTCAAACCACACATATTGCAATACACAAGAACTCTGCAACAGCGGCCTGAAATGTATATTAATGAAAGAGGGCGACATTTTGAGCACTTGCTTCGTTCATCAAGGTACTTTTTGAACTCATTTTATTCTTGAAAGCGATTTTAAACGTGTTAAATGATTTATATGTAACTTATTTTTCTGTAGTTGCTTTGTATTGCTTTTCCCTTTCTTTTTATTTTGCAATTTCATGTGTGAAGAGTTCTAAATGTAATGGATTAAATTCCAATAAATCCATATGAAGTGCCTATTCATAAACCGTTTTCCCTTATTTATCCAGTACGATGGACACGTTTAATGTGATGGTTTAAAAAAATCCTTATTCTTAAAAGGGGTTTGAACCTACGAGGCTTCCATTTAGCTTATGACAGACTGACGTCGAATCCACTCTACCACAGCAAGCCTCCGGCGATTTTGGAGCACAAAACATTTCGTAGCAAACTTTTTTCTACTGTACGAAGAGAGATATGTGTTTTAGCTCTCGGTAGTTATTAAAGTTTCACGGATTTTTTCCTCCTTGATATCAGATAAGCACAAGAACAGTTAACTGTATTTGACACAATTCAGCTACAAAAAGGTTATTTCTTGTCAAATCGAGGCATTTTTCAGGTAAGACAATAATCTGCGGATTGCATAGATACGCAAAAATAGGGTCAGCTGATTCCCTAGTGTGTACAGTAGCTTTGGAAGCTATGTTATACAGTCTATAATACTATGCCTCCATTTTCTGTCATTTACTTTGCCTAAGGTTTGTAAGGAATGTTTCATGCATTGATATATTCATACAAAACTGTTTTATTTAACTGCAATTAGTAGTTACTTATGTAATTA
Source organism: Deroplatys truncata (assembly GCA_030765065.1). Lineage (NCBI taxonomy): Eukaryota > Metazoa > Arthropoda > Insecta > Mantodea > Mantidae > Deroplatys > Deroplatys truncata. Next base: position 275,288,835 of record CM060981.1, read on the forward strand.
TTTAATTTAAACATACTCTGATTTGACTGAAAGTAAAATGAATTATCGCAATTCTTTCCTGACTAAAAATGCATGGAAAATATAAAGAAACATATTTACAATAAATGTGCGTTTATTTGCACCTGTATTACTTGTCTAGTTTCCATTTACTGATGTAAACTCTCCTGAATGTTGACGCGGTTCCTACTTTGTATGGATACAGGCTGGAGTATATAGGTCGTGTACCGCGCACAACGCTGTAAGTGAAAACGAGAAGGCAATACTGCTTATTATAATTATGGTATGCTTGATTTTGTAATTTCCGTGCCTGGAGCACTTTGCTAATGAATGCGCTCTAATGCCATTCATTTCTACTGCAAAACACATTTTTAGAAGATTTTTTAGTTTGCTTTACAGCATATCGGTAAACTTATGTAGTGTTTTTTGTGTATAAACATTGGATTTTTATGTCAAAGCGATGGCAAAATGCTTTCCCATGTGTTTTCTTTTGCCAAAGGACAAATGTCCAGTTTGCGTTGGTATGTTTTTCTTTCTATTTTCTTTTACTCTCCCTTTTAAATCTGGCACTGAGCTTGCCAGCTTGCAATTTGCCCATGTGGCAAATGTTTACCTTGAAGAGCCTCCGCCAACGTTATACCATCGAGGAAGCTTTAATAAAAAATTAACAGAACACTAGGGAAAAGCATGGGATACCTGCTTCTAAACGTACAGCGTTTTAACCTAATTTGTTTTTCAGTTAACCCCACAAGGATTGCACAGTTCTTCTCCTTTTTATTTTCTTTCCTTTTCACCATTGAGTTTCAATCAAAAGCTTAACATTGCCAACTTTTATGGTGCGCTAATTCACTGTTGTAGTTTTCATAGGATATTATTTTCAGCTATGCTAGTGGTAAATCTTATTTGAGGAGTGTGACCAGGGTGGGAACAGTTTTCAAAACAATTTAACAGAAGGAGACTTACCGGTGAATTTGAGTAACTAGTGTGCTTAAAATTGATAGATAATAATGCGGCTTTATTTCCACTCTGTTTCTTTATACCTTCAGTTGTGTACACAGTAACAATTGTATTTTCATGTGTAAACGTGCTTGGTAAAATTCTCCACTATCCTGAATTTATTTTTAGAGAATTGTGGAGAAATGGAGAAGAAACGATCTTAGTTCTAGCCAAATTACAGCACTCACAATTTGGATAACGATGGTGTCACCAGAAGAAATAAGTGAAATAGAACAATACAGAAATTAAATCTATTATTCAGTATGAAACTTTTCTTTACAAATATCCAAAATCTAAAATCAGAACCCCAGCAAGGTATGTTTTTTACGCCTAACAGGAAATATAGGACAGCAAAGCAAACTTACTGCACCTGGAGTTTCTACTCTTATCTGTAATTAAACTACGTTGTACATTTCATACTTCTTACAATAAAAGATATGTCACATTAAAACTTCGTAAGAGAGGAACAGCTACTGCGACATTGTTCACAATGTAAGTGAAACTAATTAAATGAAATGATGTCCTTATTTGGAAGTCTATACATTTTCGGACCTTTAAAAGTTTGAAATCTGAGTACTTGAGACATGTGGTCCGGTAGAATTTAGTTTCGAAGATTTTATACAGAAAACTTCATTAGCATTAAGATACATTTTGAGATCTGAAGAACCGCCAAAAGTGGCCAAAGGAATGCCCAAGAATTAGGAATGGGGCCGTCAATACTTCGATACTCTCCATACTCGGTAGTATCGACGAATATCTAATACCTTCGATACTTTTAATTTTTTCTTTATTGATAGCTGTTGCGTTTAACTTGATACAGAATAAAAAATGAAAACAGCTGAGGCTTCACGTAATTGTCTCGCACGTATCCCTAAGGGGTTGCTGGACTATAGTTCAGCGGGACTGTAGTGTTTCCTGTGGGTGAATGCATTCAACGTGAGACAGTATTTTAATGCCTAAATGATATTAATTGTTTGATTAAAATTAAATTCAATAACAGCCCACCTTGAAAACAATATGTATATAATTATTATTTATATTGTATGTAAGGTCATTGTAAATACTTATTTTTATTGTAAATGTATTTATTAATGTCATGTAAAAGTTTATATACTCCAATAGTGCAAAAACTGTGAGAATATGTTTTAGGGTGTTAATAATAAGGTAATAATGTAATTTTGGTGACAATAATGTGTCTGGTAGTTTTAAAAATACTCGTTATGAAAAGATCGGTAATAACGTAATTTTGCTTACAGTTTGGAATTAGCCTATCAACAGTAAAGAAAGATTTTTAGTTTGAATTCTATTGGACTAGAATTAGCCAATAAGAGACTGGCATTACCAAAGCTATAAGATTTTTACCGTTGAATTCAGTCAGTCGCGAGCAAGATGTTGTAAAGAGCAGACGTGAAAGTCGCGGGTAAGATTGTGTTCTCAGCTGGAATATATATAAAGTGCTCACAGTTTTTCTTTTATAAAGTGTTGTGTTTATAAATGTGCAAGTATAAAGAGAAATAAAAAGAAGTGGAATTCAAAAGTAAATTCGGTGACGTATTTTAATTCTTGTCTTATCACAACCCTACATGAACTTGTGTTTCTATAGTGCGACTGAAGGCAGCCGAGGCAAATAACTTTAATAATATTACGTAAAACAAGAATCATCTTCACTATAAAGTTTTGGCGTCCCAAGCATCAAACAACATCAGTGTATCTTCATTACGTAACCTAAATGCATTTTAAAGTGACGCACGTAGGCGGGAATTCTCACATCTCATATGCAGCATCCAGCTAAATAACTTTTTCAAAGTTGGCAACAAATACAACGAGGCTCAATAACATTCTCAAAGTGGCGTTCCTCAACGTGGAGCTTAATAATTACATAACAACACTTTTGCAAATATACGTAATAATATTTACGTAAGCTAAAAATCTCCCGCAAACGTTCCATAGACTCTTGTGTCTAAATGAAAACATTCAAAACAATGGGGGAAGGAGTAGAGGTATTCATATAATATGCAGCGTTGACTGAGTTGTGATGAAGATGATTTAGCTGACGCACTGGATCGCATTTCTGCAATTGCTCTCAGCCTACATTTGCCTACTGCGGCAAATCTGTGAATCCAGCAGAAACAAATCAGAACCGATGACGTGAGATAATACAGCGCATGGAAATGTTTGTTTCTTTTCTCCCATTTATTAGTTTCTGCTTATGAAAGTCAAACTCAAAAATGCTCGTGCTTTTAGACAAAAATCCTTTTGATACTTTTATACCCCTGCATTTCATATAAGGCTTCCTTGAATTTTTTCTTAAACCTTTAATTCTGTGTAATATTCATTTGTATTAAACATGTATATGCTAATGTATGTTTTCTGGTGCAGTATGGATAATTGCTTATTACCATATGAAAAAATACATATTTTATATTCTCCTCGTATGTGGTAACTGTGAATAGTGGTAGAATGGCGTAACACATGCACACATTATTTTTGTTTTTTTGAGTTTCATGTAAAATATGTATCGGTTTATATTTGCAAGATTGCAATATTAACAAGAATTGCTAGTATTTGTTTTCCTATGGATATAAAATCCTTTAAATGAAAATTTTCAGCAGAAATTGTAGTTATATAAAAGGAATATAAATAAATTATTATTATTATTATTATTATTATTGTTAGTCTTGAATAAGAATAGGGATATATAACCTGTGGCATTATCAAGATAAAGGGCACTGCCAATTGGAGAATGTGAAGCAGGAACAGTTTCGGAATTAGCATACAACACGAAATTGGTTACATGAGTTTATTACAAACTCTTCAAACCCGGCGGAAGGCGATGGATTTTGTTTTTTGTTTTTGTTTTTTTTTTGTTTCGAGCATAAAATATCCTTAGCATTGCTTCCTTTGGTCCCGAGTCATAGATTTACGGCACATGAAAGAACCTCAAGGGAGTTTTGAGCAAAATTTCCAGTCTTTCACGCCCAATGGAACTATCAGAACTACAGTAATTAAAGAGCACCCGTAAATAGACCTGAATTTAATTTTTGATGCGCTTATACGCTGAAAGCTACTAATAAAAGCATAATTCACTGAACAAGCTAGAGCATTTACGTTTTTTTATATAGTTAGTATCGAATATCGAGATCGTTCCTCAAAAATCAGTATCGGTATGGAATATCCAAAAACATTAGTATTACGCCATCAGTACCAAGAATCAAAGACAGAAAAATAACGTTATTGTCCTAAACACACTAGACATTCGCAGACATATCACATGCGTGCGCGCGCACACTCACGTGTAAACAAACACACAAACAAATTTTATCATATTGGTTTACAAAACGTTTGGACTTTCGGGCTGGTTAACATATTACTGCATTTTGTAAATCAAATGTATATCTTATCACTAAACTAAAAATGTTTCATTAAACATTAACATCATAGCCAATTTAGCGTGACACTTTCTTCTGTAACATATTAAAAGGAGTCAGGTTAATCTTTCATTATTTTCTTTTTAAAGAGCAAAGCATAATAAGATGATAATTTGTCTCAAAGCCCGATATTTGTGGTACGTTTGAGGATTTTGAATGGTGGAAGGCTCACACAATCTTTGGTTTTGAAGCACAGGTTTTAATAAGAATAATTGTAATAATAAAACATGATAATAATTAGGTATAATTCTAGCCCTTTAAGCTCCTTTAAAGGGTTCAGAAATAACATGATCTCAGACGTTACTAAAACCTTAATATATCTTTGTAATTTAAATAAGTATTTTTAAATATTTAAGTTTCATTATATCCTCAAAGTTTTAATGATATTTTATAACCTTCGTCTTTCCCCAACCGCCATTCTCGTGAAGATTTTGAGTTATCTTCTTCTTTTTCTTATTTCAAGACATTCTTTAGGCCGGACGACCTATTCCGAGGCTAATTTTCAAATGGATGCCTCCATCTTCTTCGGTGTCGTCCATTCCTCTGTTTCCAGGTCTATAAAACAATGTTTGTCTAGGAGATCTTGAAGGAGTTATTCTTAGTACTTGCCATTTTTGTACTATATTTTTATTTCGTCCACTATTCCTTCTTCTAGTTGCTGTTTTCTATTGTCATTTCTTAGTCTGTCTTGTGTTGTCACTTCTAGTACAGATCGTAAAAGTGTCATTCGTGCCGCTTCCAACCTTGATTTTTCTCTTTGTCTTTAATGCGCATTTTCACTTGCATATTTTAACACTAGCTTTGATAATAAGTTATAAAGATTTAATTTCATATTTACTCTCATATGTTTAGCCAAATGTGTATATTATAACACATCCATTTATGTTAAAAATACTTACATTTCCTCTTCGATATCCTAATCTGTGTTATTTATTGATATTCTCTAGCCAATATATTTAAAGGTAGATATCTGTTCAATTATTCCGTCTTCAATGATGAGCTTTAATCTTTTTATATTCCCGTATTATAGCTTTTGTTAGACCTGTTTAAATCATTAACTGATTTCTGTAATTCATATTCGTTATCTACCAATAATGTCCCGTCGTTTGCATATAAAATGGGATTATTATTATATTATTATTATTATTATTATTATTATTATTATTATTATTATTTTCTGCTATTACTTTTTGCATATGCTTTCTTCTCTATTCCTCCTTTATTTTGTTTAAGTAAAGATTGAACAATAGGGGTGAGAATCAACAAACCTGTATCACATCCATATTCTCACCTTGAAACACAATTTTGATTTTATTATACAATGAGTTTCCTGAGTTTATTTTAAGGTATGCTATATACCATTCGAAACTACGCATAACGTTTCGCTGTCTACTCTGTCATAAGCTTTATCATGGAATAGGAATAATAAATACTTCCTTAAATCATTTTCACTTCTTTTCTCTAAAATCTGTTTCAGAGTAGAAATTGTATCAATAAATGATCTCCCATTCCTAAATTCGCTTTTTTCTTCGTTGATAATAATTTTTCTGGCATTTGCTGAATTTGTTTTAGATTTCTGAATAAAGCTTATGTACTGTACCAAAAGAGATTTTCCTCTATAACTCCCACATTCATTCCGATTTCTTGTTATAAATGTTTATTATTTTAGCCACCTTCAATTTTGATAGAAATTTTCCTTCACTTCATATTGTGTTGAAGAGTTTTTATAGTCTTATTTTCAATGGTATTCCTCCATATTTCCAGAATTCTATGTTTAGGTTATCCACTCCAGGAGCTTTACTCTTTTATGTCAAGAGTTATTCCAATTAAATAACTGTTATCTCTAAATATGTTGTTTAATCAACATATTTTGGATAAAATCTCGTTTGTGTTATCTAGTAATAACTAATATAGCACCGTATCTATTGTTCTTGTGTGATTATATTCATCCTTATTCTATCATTATCCTTTTCTTTCAATTCTCTAAAGACCTTGAAACCAAAGCAGTTGGTGCTGGCAATATCTCTTTTTAATCTAGTTACAAATGGATTTCAACTTTTTTTCTAGTCTATCTTATTAATCTCCTTACTACTGTTCTTTCTTATAGCTTACATTATCTAGAGGTCGTGCTGTTTTTAACCATGTTTGGTTACATTCTTTCTTTTTTGCAATGCCTTTGTAAAGATCTCATTACAAACTTTCCGCCTATTTGGTTTCTTGGTTTCCTTCCGTTTTGTATTTCTAATACCCTTAGAGCATTACTTTTGACAATCATTTTAAATCTTTCTCAATTAATATTAATATCTCCTCTTATCCCTTTATATACTTTGCCACTCGTTTTTGATAAAACGTTTTAACTCCTTCATCTTCTAAAAGTTTTATTTTACATTCAATATATTCGTGGGTGTTTCTTCTTAATATATCTTTTAGAAGTTTTTACTTTTTAACTCAATAGGTAATGGTCACTATCAATTTGAAAACCCCTATATATTATACCTATAAAATTTGGTACACTTTTCATTATATAGCGTATTATTTATCTGGTTCCTCGGGCTCATACGTAACTTTATGAATATGCTTACGTTTGTAAAGGAATTAGAGATCCTTATTTTATTCAACACATTAGTCCTTCAAATTTCTGTTATTACTGTTTGGCGTCTCTTCCCCCTTGGGGGCAATATTTTTGGGATTGCGCTTTCTCAACTCTTGCATTCGTAACCCCAGCTACAATAATGCAATTATTAATTCGAATATTCTTCATGCAACTTTGCAGTTATTTATAAAATGTGTCTTTACTTTGTTGTCCCTTCAACTGGCTCCTATGAACCAGTAGTGATCTCTATTGATTTTTATCTTCAAAGTAATTATTCTTTAATTTTCCACGGAATATCATACTATATGGTTCTTAAATTTATTGTGTATTGCCCCAAAACTTGTTCTCCCATTCGTGTTTAACTACTTCAGAATATATCAAATTTCTTACCAATTTCCATTGATGCTCTGCCTTCTGTTTTCTTTCTGTAATAACCGTAATGTTGATCTTTTTTCTTCTCCAACTCCCTAACCAACTCCTATATTTTCATTCCCAAACTTTCAGTATTTCATTATCATATTATTATCAAATTTCATTTTCTTAGTTTCCAAGCTATGTCGTCAACCATTGAATCTGTCTGAGTATTTCTTGTATTCTTTTATTAGCCTTATTAGTAGACCTTTATCTTTAGGGACCTTTTAGTTACCCAAGCTTTATGAAAACCTTACCTGTCTGTTCTTTCACTTTCAAAGGAAACCCCTGACAGACAGGAGGACGTACCAATACGGACGTCACTCGGTAGGCTGTTTCCAGTATTAAGACATTGGACGATAGGCACACCACATTCCTAAGCCATAAGAGTGCAATTATATTACTCCATATTCGTTGTGAACACACTGAATGGAGGATTGCTCAAAACGGATGTTCTAGAAGGGGAGGCTACTGGAGACGGTTGAAAGAAATCTTCTGTAGCAGAAAAAACTGCTGGGAAATGCCACATAGTAGGTTTGTTGCGCGCCTATAGTTCTGAATGACGTTCAAGGACACACCTAGATGCCGCGACGGAATGCGCTTATTGGCGCCTCGCTGGTAAGTTCCGCGTGCGCGGTCCCACATACTCACAATATTATATATATAAACAAATTTTTAAAATTATTTATTTTCAGTGATATAAGAATTCAACTGTTTGAATATATATTTAGTTTGGTTCCCAAAGTAAATAGTATCTAAGAGATATTTTATTTCACAAATGTTTCAATTACATCGTGCAAGTAAGGGAAAGATGTTTTAACATTCAAATACACCAGTTTTGACAAGTACATTCCAATGTAAATACATTCTTGATTTGTTCTGCAGTTATTGGTCTTGGTCTTTCCATTGGAAGAGTAAAACCCGTGCTGAGATTAGACTTAAAGTACACCCACTGCACGAGAGACAGCAAATACATCTGTGTAAAACCCATTTTCTTCAAAGAGCATCAATACTTTGTGATGGATTTTAAACATTTATATATATATGTATATATATAAATGTTTAAAATCCATCACAAAGATAATATATATATATATATTACTAGAAGTGGTAGAAGTTTTAATACTTGCTAAACAGCCTTGATAATTTATCATCCTTTATATTTCTTTCTATTAATTCCTTATAGCTTATGCAACGTGAATTAGTTGACATAATACGGCATCAGCATATCCTTGGACAACCTCATACTGAAGAAGTTTTTAAAAATATGTTTTATTGAAGCATCCTTGCATAAAATTATTTCAACTAGTCTTCGCTAGGTATTGTCTAACTCTCATTCTCTCTCCTTGATGAATTTGATTACATCTTGATTTACTAGCCAATGTAAGGGACCAGATAGTCCATTGATACGAGCGGCAAATGCAAGATAACCATCGAAAAGTACAAAGTAAACAAGATGTGTTGTGTGTGTCGTTTTACATCTACTGTATCGTACTATAATGCAGGTTAGACCATTTAAGTCGATAGTGTAAAATGGCTCCAAAACTAAGCGTTGTAACAAACACATTTCTTTGATAAAATGTTGCTTGTTATTATGGGGGAACGTAAATGCCATTAGTCGTGTTTTATTTAGAGGACGTCGTGATGGTTATTTTAGGGTCAATTTCAAATGCATCTAGATCATTATCCAAAAATAGAAGTGAACGCATGCATTACTAAATTAGAAATTGAAGCTATTGTTTTTGAACTGCAAGCGTTTCGACATTTCATACATATACAATAAAATAGTAATAATTATAATAATATACTCATCATGTAAGCCTATTAATTGTTTAGAAATGTATACCTACAAACTCAAAAATAAAAATATACGCCCATGAAACCATGTCACACAACATAAAAGTAAGACACGTTTCTGGAAGTGAAAAAATATCAGCAACACATGCTGTAGACTCAAACCAGGCAAACACATGCCAGAAACAATCAGTAGTAAACAGAATGAAATAAAAATCGTGATTCTTAACCTAAAAGGAAAATCACTTACATAAAACCTAAAGAACATCCCCAAATCGCAAGAAAAGGATCATGAAGTAAGAAAATTGTTTAATGCAACACCAGAAATAAAACCTGGAACAGTTTGCAAAATAGGAAAGCATAATACTATACTGCACATATTATATAGAGCTGATATTAAAGAAATTGGAAATGATGTTACATATACCCATTTAAAACAGAAAGCCACATATGGCTATTCTTGTGCTCATTGAGATTGTGAGAAAGCTTCCTTAACTGTTTATGAATATTATACACAAAACACTTTGGAAACAACGTTGGAAAAATAAACTAATTTGCGAATCTTGACAAAATGCCGTACCCATGAATGTAAAATGTCTTGGATTATCGGTTAACTTTAAGGCAACAAAAGACTGCACGAGTTGCCTTTGACGAACCCGGAGAGATGCCTGCAGCAGAATACCACTGTATATATATTTTCATTGTTTTAGAGGTATTCACTAAACTTGATAACATGGATTCAGTTTGGAACCTTAACAGTCTACTTGCTTAAGCAAGGATTATATTTAACACTTAAGGATTATGTTCCAAAATATCGGTAAATGTAAACGATTTTGTCAGAGAATGTCAATATGCATATGAGTAAGCTATTCCGGAATATATTGCATGCCTTATGAATGAAACTGTACAGTTCATGCATTATTCACCAGGGGATCCAAGGGAAAATTTTCGGCGAAATAATATCTTATTCCCGAAACCTTTGCCTTAAATTCAGTATCTACATGTTTAATAAATGAAAATACATACAAGGCTTGGTTAACAATTCGATCAACGGAACAGCGAAATTTGCAAGAGTTGAGCTAATGTCAAATAATAATGTCAACCACTAATGATAAATACTCCTTACGGCTATAAATACCCAAAAAGAACTATTTGAGGCAGATGAATACCATCTCTCTTTTAAGAGAATGTTAGAGAAAGCAAAGCGAATGAAGAATAAAGGGAAGGATTTAGTAGAAAATGAATACAGAAATAGGGTAACAAAGTTTAATTAAGGAGGCATAATCCTTATAAAGCACCCGTCAAAGAAATTAGAAAATGGAATGGTTGCACACAGGACTGTTAATAACAACACAATTGGGTGAACATACTTATGAATTACAACATACTCAAAGAAATATACCACAAAAGTATCATTAGCAAAATTTAAACCATTAAAAGCAACAGAAATTTCTGGAGTATATGATTACATTCAAAACAGTAATAAACAGAGCACTGTTACAGGGTAAAAGTATAAAACAAAGAATTGTAAATGAAAACAAATTCTGATAATCTGAAGGGAAATATTTTTACGCTTTAAATTTTAAAGAATGCAAATTTATATAGTAAATCTATTTGTGACATCATCGTCAGTCTCCACATGGTACTATACCCCTTCACCCTTGCGGAGAGCAGAACACCACTCAAACATGATCTCGTTAGAGGCCTACAATAGCTGTGCTTGTGCGGATGAAATGTTACTAGGCTTTCGGGAAAATGTAAATTCAAGGTTTACACAGCTAGCAAGCCCGCGAAGTGTGGCATCGTATTGGTTTGTCTTACAGATGCCCGAAATGGAATTTTCCACAATAGATATGTCTACGAAGGGAAGGATTCAGATCTTAGGCATTATTTAACACATACTAGCAATATAAGAAACATACGCAAATAACCCACTGGTATTGCTCAGGTTCCATGGGCAATACCAGCAAGTAACATTTGACGCGCTCGCATGCAATGCATGCCAGCTAAGTAGCTATTCACATACTAACCGGGGTGCTATGCGGGACCCGACTAAAAGCATGCAAACAAATGCACGTTTACACAGCAACATACAATTAACTGTGGTAGGGTTTTTTAGTGGGTATTCCGCTCCCGTGCGGCGAGCCCCACATATCCCCCCAGCCATTGCACACCGGCTGGGGGTCGAATGCAATAATGCATTTTTCCCCCCACGGAAAAAAAAAAAAAAAAAAAAGGATTCAGGTAGAATTACTGCTCCTCCAGAAGACAGAGAATTTTCAATGCCGGCACACCCTGTCCTTCGATTCCTCAATTATCTCAGGGTTCCAACAGCATCATTACCGCAGATAATTAGTATTCTTCAGTTAAACCTGTTCATGCGCTGAAAGAAAGAGGCCTAACTTATTTAGGAAGGTTGAAGAGAAATAAAACTTAAATTACGAAGTAAATCCATCTGTCAAGGATTAGAACAGTGGTATCGTCCCTTTTTAGTTTTATTTCGATGAAACTCTGTGCCGTTGATCACAAAAAAAGCGAATCTGTTGTTCTTGTCTCTAGTATGCGCCACAAAATTGAAATTTGTACTAAGGAAAACCAGAAATAATTGGATGCTGTAACCCCTTTAAGGGCTGGATAGACTCTTTGGAGAAAAGTGTGGTAATTACTGCACTGGGCTTTGTACCAGGAAGTAGCCTATAACATTGTTCTTCAGAATATTGGACATGAGTGATATTAATTATTTTGTATTCTATGAATCCTATAAAAAAGTGAGCCGATTAGTCGCCTGGATTTCATGCAGAATGTACCCAGCCATCTTTTGAAACCAGAGATGGAAGGAAGGTTACCAAACGTTCATGTAAGTCATGAAGTGAAAATTATAATAACAACAGTCCTTGATCTTGGAGCCTATTACCAGGATCATACAGAAGAAAAACTACAAGAGAGGAAAGCTTGTTGACTGTGTGATACAAGAAGGAGGAGGAAGACGGCATATTTCTGCCAGATTTACCAAAGACCTGTGTATTTGCTGTGTGCAAAGAAGTATCCGTTTCCTGTGCAGAACAACTGTAAGACAGAACATTCCACCGTAAGGAAGATATCGTTTTACTTACGTGCTCATGATTTCCATTGATTCTTAGTTATTAGTGCATTATAGCTTTTCCTTGTCTATGTATGTATAGAGGTATAAAAAACAGGGAAATGATTGCAAAACAAATTCACGAACTCGAGGTACAGAGGGAAATTGGAAATAGTGTATATTGCTCTAGTAATAGCGATATAATAATAATGACACTTTGAGTGTTTGTCTATGGCAGCCTCTTGCATGCGTACACGCACACGGACTGGGTCCAAATAGGCGAATGGTCCATCAAGGGAGCATTGCTTACAAGAAACGTTAGTATTAGTTGTCGAGTGCATAAAAAGGTGAGAAAAAAGCAAAACCAAGCCCATATGACACAACAAGGAAGGAACTAGTTGTTGAAACGAGAACACAATTCAAAACTAATATCACATCAAATATAGGAAGCTCAGCAAATATTGGGATACTCAAAAGGATCCCACAATGCAAGAAAACCCCAGAGGTGCTACCGTTAGAACTATAATTCAGGGACAAACCAATCCCGCTGCATTAAAACCAGTTTTATTGATAATTATCTGCAACTGAAGGAACAATAACACCTGTATCGCGTAGCACAAAACACTACCTACGTGCTTGTTACAGTATCGTAGGTTGGATCGGGATAAGATTTTAGTAATACTGAGAAAGTGTATTTTTTGAGCACACATACAATTTTTTAAATAAAACAATGCCTAGTTACATCAACAGGATAAAGGTAGGGTAAATTAGAATGTCAATGATCTTTATTGCAGGATTCTAGTGCAAGTGGTTTACGAGAAGTCGTATTTAGAAATGTTTTGACCCCGACAATTGTTTGCCCCATTCAACCTGCTTGGTTGCTAGGTAAGATGTTCTTATGTTTCTTTGCATTGTGTTTCCTGTTCATTGATTGCATTACGACTTTCTGGTCAGTTAATTTCTGACAGTTCAAGCAGTAAGTCGCGAGTGGAAGATGGGGTTTACTAATGCAGAAAAAGCCGACATGCTCATGGTGTATGGAGAGTTTAGGAAGAATGCAGTTCGTTCCTGTACGGTGTATGCGGAAACGTATCCCAATAGACGTCAATCATCTCGGCAGTTATTTATCATCTTCTACAGCCAATTACGTGAAAGTGGTACTGTAACAGCTAGAAAACCTAACAGAAACAAACAAGTGACTGGAGGGGAGGCACAAATTAATGTTTTTACTACCGTTGCAGTAGATCCGCAAATGAGTTCCTGCACAATTGCACGTGGAAGTGTCAGGCAAGTGTACTGCGCATTCTCCATCGACATAGCTTCCATCCGTATCACATCTCTCTCCATCAAGTGCTGCATGGAAATGATTTTGAGAATAGCGTTAAGTTTTTACATACGCATTAAGACATGATACTCCAGATTCATCATGTATCTTGTTTAGTGGCAACATTTACTATTCATGGCCAGGTAAACCGCAGAAACATGTACTATTGGTCTGTTGACAATCCACGTTGGCTTCATCAGGTAGAACGTCAGATGCCATGGAGTTTAAACCTGTGGTGTGGGATAGTGAACCATCAGCCACAGATGCTAGAAGGCATTCCTTTGCAGATTAGGAGGAATCTGTGTACCAAAATGATGGCTGTCAAGCCCATTTTGCACGAAGTACTACAGCTTGTCTTAACGGATTGTTTCCACATCGTTGGACCTGTACCTTGGCCGGCCCGTTCACCAGATCTGACCCCTTTATACTTTTTTCTACGTGGAAGGCTGAAAGACATTGTCCACAAGGACGTACCAACTACACTAGACGATATGAAACGACGTATTACTGTTGCTTGCTCTGAAATTTCCGTTGAAACGCTAGAACGTGTGCAGCAGTCTTTCCATAGCAGACTGGAAGCTGCCGGTGGTCATTTTGAACACAATCTTTGAAGGGCTATGATATCCTTACTTGTAAGAATCCACAGAAGTATTGCAATTCCCTTTTGTTTTTCTTTAGTTTGTGCTGCCACAGGATGTACAAGTGTCGGTGTTTAAAAGTTTCAAAATACGATTTCCCGTAAACCACTTGCACTGGAATCTTGCAACAGACGCCACTGACATTCTAATTTACTCTACCTTTATTCTGTTGATGTAAGCAGGCATTGTTTCATTTAAAAATTGTATGTTTGCTCAAGAAATACACTTTATCGGTGTTCGGTGTTATTAATATATATATATATATATATATATATATATATATATATATATACTCGTAGTTTACATAGAATTGACAAAAGCTAATATTTCAGGAATTCTTTGTTTATATGCAGTTTCTAGAATGAGTTACAATTATTTGACTTCACATACAGTTTGAAAAGAATACTTTATTATGCGCACATGTGTGGTATAATTATATTTTTGAATGATGCTTACAAAAACGTATGAATGGATTTTGAATACGTCAAAAAGCGTATGGTTTCGCTTCTACCCCATGCGTAGAGCTAAAGCCAGCGATCCGATGGTTGGTATATCCTCGACTGATGAAGCTTATCTCCGTGCTCGCTGCCTAGCTAACCATGCGGAGGAGACCACGTGGCCAGAAGTCATCCAACTCGAACGCCACCTCGAGGGGGAGAGCGGAACGTCATCTAAAGTTCTGGTCGTTAGCTGGATGAGTGACCATCTAGCAGCGACCCGCCCTGCCGCCAACTTGAGTACCCCCAACCCATTACACAAGCGGTCGCCCAAGTTAAGCAGCATTGGGCTCGGTCACCACGTGGTCGCTAGTCCGCCCATGAGGCAACACCGAGACCCAGCCAATGGCAGTGCACAAAGCTAAACCCCGCCCATGACAGATTGACAAAAATCAAAAGCTTGTGAATATTGTTTTTAGCTCCTTTATCGCACAGGTAATGCCGCGCACGCGGCTAGGTACTGTGGCGATTATATTCCGCCCAGGTAAACCTGGGCGACCTGTTCTCGGTTGCTGGTTGCTGGTTGAAGACGAGTTCCTTCCAGCGGACTCGGCTGAGTCATTATCTTGGTTGCGTCGCTTTATTGGCAGACGT
Organism: Deroplatys truncata; assembly: GCA_030765065.1. NCBI lineage: Eukaryota > Metazoa > Arthropoda > Insecta > Mantodea > Mantidae > Deroplatys > Deroplatys truncata. Next base: position 275,304,186 of record CM060981.1, read on the forward strand.
AACTCATATAGATATGAAGTGATGTGATGACAGTGTTTAATCACTATTGGCCTGGAGCGAACGCTTTGGCGTAAAAAAGGAACCAGCAAAGGCTCACACTTTGGCTGGGAAATTACCCAGCATTAAACTATAAGCCAAATTGGTAACTAACATAAACTCTCAGACAGGAATAAATACCATACAAATAACACATTCGAAGATTACAGTTTTAAAATGTGCGCCAAACTTTAACAACTCTTAAGTGAACTGACGAAGCGTAATAACTTGAGTCTTTTATTTATGGACGCTCTTTAACTCTTACAGTCCTTATCGTCCCATTCTTTACTGGGCATAAAGGACCGGAAGTTTCGCTCAGAGGTCCTTTTATCAGACTTGTGGTTCTTTTACGTGCCGTAAATCTACGACACGGGGCCATAGGCTTTACTGCCCTTCTGAAGGTAGCTATGCTAAGGATTTTTACGCCCGAAAAAAATCCATCGCCCTTCGTCGGGTTTGAACCCGCGATCCTGGTACCTAGTGACTAGCATGGCACTCCTAGATCACGAGGATGACAAGCGAAATAACAATTGCTAAGATTTACAACATTTATGTAACCAAACATATTCCCCAAAGTTAACAATTGGAAAGGCTAAGTAAAGATACTAACAGGGGTATTACAGATCACAAAATTGTAGTAACCATATTGTTGAAAAGTCTTAACGTCTTCAAAAGCTACATAAACTTGATAATGAGAATGTTAACCTCTTTAGAATTAATACGCCAAAGATTCTCGAAAATTTCAAAAGCTATAGGAAAGCTAAATGAGGGCAATGGTAACACTTTATGATACGGGGAAACGAAGCAATAGAGTGCCCACCAAAATTTAATATTCACAAATGCAATCATTGGACACCATAACAAGAATGTTATCATTTGCAAAATTGCACTCACAAAGTTTCCTGGAGATTGTAACACTTGCCTCTAATCCGCACAGGCATGATAATAGAATCGTAGTATCAGTATTGAAAATTTAGATCCGGACGCATGTACAAAATTCAATTTATTCACTGATAAACACAAAATATCAGTCCTTAAATTATTAGTCTTTACAGTTAACCACACTGATCAGCATAATCATTAACACGCTTTATAGTGCAAGGTCAACTTCTGACGACTTCACACCAGAATATACTTAGATGACTAACAGTTCATATATTCCTGCCAGGGAAAAACCCATACAATTCCATACACTACCACATTGTTAATATAGTAAAGTGTAAATTGGGAAATTATTGCTGCGGTAAAAGTATCTCAAAAACAACCACTGAAACTGAATCACGTATCCGGACAATACGCCTAAACATCAAGCCAAATTAATGTCCAAAATTAGTTATTACAAAAACAGCTAAAAGTAATACTAAAATACAGCCCTGCTAAAACCGACGCAATAATGGTCTTATACTTGAGTGAATATATCCTCTCACATCACTCTCACGTAAAATAATAACTGAACAGCTGGGTAATACGTTTCGCGCAGTACGTGCTACACAATGACCATGGTATAAACAGTTATACTTTGCCTCTTGAGTAATTAAATGACAAGTAAAACTGACGAGAACCCAATGCCTAAAACTAACTGAGAGGGTTATCAAACGTAATATAGTGGTTCCACCCAAAACTACATACATGTATGTATGCGGCAAATGCAATCTCGAATTCTTCGGAAGTAGAATGACATAAATAAAGAAATCACAAAAGAAATTTAGAATGTAAACCTCAGGACAAAAAGTCGTGAGAAAAGAGGACAACAAATGCTCACTCCATACACATGCACGGCAGAGGGAAGACATTAGAATGGAATAAGCGATCACCGGGAAACGTCACTCACGTAAGCATAAAGTACCACTTCCCGTAGAATAAGAGGTTAAGGAAACAAGCTTATGTAAAAACAATACACTAGACCTTATAACCAGATTTTGTGACTACAATTGCGAACACGCAAAGGATATGGAGAACTATTAAGTTACCAAAAGCGTAGGAAGATAAAATTTGAGGGTTACCCCTTACACTGAATCAGGTTAAGGAAACATAAGAAGGTCTCGAATTTTGAGTTAATGTAACTAAGAATGTAAAATATGTTGATTAGCAGATATTATTCATATAACATTAATTATGCCAATACAGGCTAAAAGGCGTGTAAGAGACAGCTTACTTACACCAGAATCCGTTGGCGTCGACAAATGACACAAGAAAAAAAAATCTTGTAGCCCAGATAATTTAAATGGCACTCGGCAACAGGTAGGTGCAGTCTCCCTTGCCAAAGCCCAGAGTCGCGAAGGCAACCTAAGGAACCCGACGAAAGCGCTGTGGCGGAACACAAATGCGGGAGAACAAACGCGATCAAAATGGCGTACTTAAGCAGGATAAATACGAAACGAAATTAACACTCTACATAATTCACCGCGAAAAACCATTTCCATTAAAAGAAAACCAGTACATTTTCCTGTGAATAAATGCTCCTTCTGTGTATGGTAGATCAATTGAAATGACAAACCCAGACTATCAATCTGTAAGTGCACTCAGTTATGCACTTACAGATTGACTGTCATACAGCTTGACTACAATAACTCTCACTATGATGACCATGAACTCCGTTCATCAGGGTTCCATAAGGATTCATGTGCGTTTTACTTGCCTTCTGTTTATACTCGCATCCGAAACTTCTTTCAGGCACTCCTCTAAATCTTCCTTGCTGGGTGTTGTTTTATGCACCAGCTATACTTTCACAAACAAGTGGCGTTTTAACACTGGAAATTATAACCATCTGAACCCCATAAAAAAGTAAGAAATGTTAGCATTATTACTTCGTCGTAATTGACCATTGTTTCGAAGAACGCAAATAATTGAAGCAGTTGTAGTAAAGTGTTAAAACCCTCCAACTACTTAGTATGTAGTATTGTAGAATTACACCGAATGTTTCTTATATTAAACACTAATTCATATTAGATTATCAGAGACCGGAAGTTTAGACAACACAAATCATTAAAATAGGCAGACAAAAAGGCATTATAAATAGCTAAAATAGGCAGGTAAAAAGGCATTATAAACACTAAATCAGGCAACAAAAAGCAATTAGAAAAAAACATTTATTAAATAAATTACAATATTCAATAAATCCATCGTCATATTTTAAAGAACTTCAAATTTTTAAACAAAATGCTAGTGGTGTAATTGATACAAAAATAAAATATGGTTTAAAAAGATCTGTGTATTGCAATGTCTTATTCATTGCACATGACAACCAAATGCTTTTTAAGATATCTGGGGTCATGATGAGCCTCCTGTCAGATAACACATTTTTCATATGAGAAAATGATCTCTCAACATCGACACAGGTTATTGGAGCAAATCTAGCACATAACATCCATTTCAACTGCAACAGAATTGTCACTTTGTAGAATTTTTTAAATGTTTCTAAGCTTATCCAAATGAGAACTTTCCGACAACACTTTTTTGCACTTTTCGCTAACTAATGAACCCCGTTTCCCTGGTACACTATCCAGTCTTTGCACTGCATCATCCACAATTTTCACTGGCTTCATTAAAGGTTGTCCTCTTTCTTGAAGCTAGCAGATCACTTGTGGCAGGAACCCAAACTCGGCCGCAATGAAAGTTAAGTAATTTTTTCGCTTCCGAAGAATTAAAAAGTTTCTTGGCTGCTACAATGAAAGATGCTTCATCCTCCGGAGCGTTCACCACTACAGTTTTACTCTGGAAATTTGAAGCGTAGTAAAGTGATGCTGAGATTCATGTCCCCCATCTGTTATGATAATTTCTTTTGGGGGGGGGCAGAGTTACATCTGGTGCAATGGATTTAAATGTCGGAATTCTTGATGGGGCTTTCATAAAGATCTTCTTAATACTGGATATCAATTTGTCAACATCCGGAAACAAGCATCATAACTCTTCCGACATACCGTGAAAGCCATGTGCTACGCAGGTCACGTGAAGCAAGTTTGGAAATAGCACTTTTAACGCAATTGCAACCTTTTTCATATATGGTGTAGCGTCACTGATGAAAAGTAAGATGTATTGAATCTCTTTAGGCCATAGCAATTTTAATGAACGGGTGAATAACTGCGCAATAGTGGAATTGTTAACTTTCTCAACACACTCAGTTGCAAGCAGAAATGGTTTCATTGATTCATCTTCTGTAGGATCTAATGGTCTATAACAACATTGGCAATGAAACGACCCATGGTACCAATTGTCTCGTCGATAGAAATCCAGATCTCCTTATTTTTCATTTTATCTTTAATGATTTTTTTGTGTCATCCTAACATTCGGTTAAGTAATATTTTCGCAAACTTGACTCGCTAGGTACAGTTTGGTTAGTGTACTTCTCCAAAAACTATGATAATGTAGCATTCTGTAATTTCCATAAAGGGAGTCCGGCGCTGAGGAAAGCTTTACATAAGTCGAATGCAAACTGGGATTTTTGAATTGATGTTGCAATTACTGTGGAAGCAAAGAAATCTTCCCAATAACCTTGGAAAGCGCATTTTTGTGTTTGACTGTGCCGATATGCTATGATATAAAACACTTCCTTTCGTAGTTCACTGACTGTTCGCATATTTTGCATGTGAGTACTTTACCGTCGGGACAAAATACGTCGGATCCAAAAGTATTAAAGTAACTTTGTAATTTACTGCGTAAAGAAACACTGAGTTTCGGCATGTTGCTGTTAGCTACAACAACGTCGCAAGGAAAACTGAAAGAAAAACAAAGTTAGACCCGCAGAATAAACACAAGCGGTAATTCAAACGCTTTGTGTTATCTATACATTTATTGGCGTGGCAGCACTCATTGTTGCAAAGGAAATAATGAACCGAATGAAGGACGCCTATGTTGTCTGCTACTTAAAGATGGTAATATACGAGTACATTCGGCGAACTAACTTCCATTGTCACGGAATAACGGTTATTGAAATACAATGTACCTGAAGGAAATGTGTAACAAGTAATAGATAAATAATGAAGTAAGGCAACAAAAAACGTTGATTTCGTAAAATAGGCCTTTGCATTTAGAAAGGCAGAAAAAGACAACATAAAACTGTGGCATTTCAATTACAAAGGTATAATTCGTACAGATTCACTTTCAAATTGAAGATGGATTTGACACATTTAAAAAGGCATTCTGCCTAATTTCCGGCCTCTGGTGATTATGGTTACTTAGGAACGAGTTATTTAATGATCTTTTTGCTTTGGCCATTCTCATAAGTAATCAAGATATTACATAAATAAATCTCGGACCTGTGTTGTGTTTTATGTTAGTTGTCTATATAAAATTATAAATACTAAAAAATCGAAATTAGTGGCTTTAAAATCATATACTTAAAATACTGAAAACTGCGACGGATCTCCTCGTGGCGTCGTCTTCCTTCCTTCTTTGATGGAGCTGTGGGTGGATGGTCTAGGCTGAAATTATAAGCCTAGCACACTTGTGTGTTGCCCTATTGCTAAACCCTTTCCCAGGGTGTGGTAACGGTAGACGAAATGGAACTCCGTAATGCTTTAACTTTGATTTATTAATAAACAATAATAATAATAATAATAATAATAATAATAATAATAATAATAACAGTACTCTGTAACGCCACTAGCCGTGTGTTTTACTTTAATATCCTATTCTAAGGGGCCTATCTGCAGACATTTACCTCCCCAAGCCAAATCTATTTCCTATAGCTGGCTTCACACGCATTGCCACAAGCATGGCGTGAATTTTACATCCTCTTCAGAATCAGCAAAGCGATAAGAAGCCAAAGCTTTACACGTGCTCCATTTTATACCCTCACAGGGAACGCTACATTTACCTAGCTATTTTAAAAGCTTTACTCTAATTGGCTTTCCCCTGCGCGGTATGCGTATATTTGCCTTCATATCTGAAGTCCTGACAAGTTTGGAGTTTCCCAAAGTGACAAGACCTCTCTCCCTCTGTTTCCATCCTATCGGTATCTCTCTCATTCATCTCTGCAAGTGCTTGTGACTGCTTTAGCGAGGGTGCAATTCTGCCCTTTTGTTACCTGCATTATTAGCCTTTTAACGGCTAGCTGGCCTTTCCTCACGTCTTACATATGTGTGTTACAATATTAAGTTACCTTATTTCATTAACATTTACAATGATCTCGTAGTTCCCGCTATAAATACGCCTCATTGTCATTCTAAAAGAAATTTATTTTTGCTGGCGAAGGAAGTGTTTTGAATGGTAATGACATGACCCAAAAAACCACAGCAAATCAAATCAAGGAATCCCCAAAATACACGCAATATAATGTACAACACAATACTCGTCTCGAAAATGAACACTACAGCACTCTACAACACAAGTGTGTACATAATTTCCATCCAAGCACAATAATGCAACCCTCAAATAATCTATATACGGAATAATATTTACAAATATTTACATAAGATTGCATTACCTAACATTGACGTCCACTGCCATTACTGAATAATTTATTGTGGGCAATGGTTAGCCATTTTGGTGTTAGCTTTTTTTAATTTTAATTTTACACCCGAGTATTTCGTTGGTTTTAACACTGAGTAAGCACACGCTTGTGGGCTAGGTAACATTTATTTAACACAATGAATTTTACTTGCTTTTCCCCTTAAAACTTCAGTGTAGTTTGTTTATTAACACTTCAGGGAAGCTTTTCACTGCTATTTCCAAGAACACCTAAGTTGCCGTATTGCCGCCCATTTTACCTTGCACAGCTTAAAACTAGTTTTACAACAGCCGAGTGTTGCGTGTAATTAAGGCATTTTGGCTGTCTACTCTAAGTGTTAATTAGCTGTCTGACCAGAAACCCTTAACTAATTTTAACCCTGTTTCTATATCATTCCATTATTAAAAATAAAACACTTTCATAAGCCAATTAAATGAATCATTACCACCGCATAACAAGCAATCACAAGATCATGCAAAGTGCAAATATTAGCCTATGTTTTGAAAGGCTTCAGCAATTGTTTATTATATCTACCCCAGTTTTTGTTGATGGTTACCTCCCTAACCTCAAAAGTGTGTGCCCCAAATTGAGCTACAATTACAGCCGGGCCTTGGTAGAGTAAACACATTCTGTGATAGCTGTTACTCCACCTGTCTGATTTGTTCTTGTTGTTCACGAGAACCAAGTCACCGATTTTCGGCGTCCGTTTTGCCTTCTGTCTTTTTGCCTTCTTTTTCCTTGTTTCCGCTTTCTTTCTTATACCCAGTAGCGCTTTCTTGCATTGTTCCGTCGTAGTGTCTTGAGTGCATTGGTCTATCGTAGTGGGTATGTTTGGCAATATTGGTTCCGGCTGCTCACCCAAGTGCATTAATATCGGCGCATAATCGTGGCTGTATTTACTGAATTGATTATTAGAATTGATTATTTCAAACTCAATCTTCGCACAATGTTGGTACCACCCCTATGGTTCTTGTGGGCTAAAAATCGAAAATAGCCCGAAATATCTCGGAGCACACTCTCGGTCATATTTCCCTGCGGGTAGTAATTAGAGCTGTGGTATAATTTTATTCTATTGTCTGCGAGTGTGTTTTGAAGAATTCGGTTCCGGTGCATAGAAGCATTATAACACAGTAAGCATAATAACTCGCCATATTTAGGCACATACTCTTTGAATATTTTCCTCAGGCATGTTCTAGCTGTTATGTCCTTCACGGGATAGATCTTTGTGAATTTTGCGAATAGATTGAGTAGCACAATTATAAACTTATTCCCAAAAGTGCTCTGGGGTAACGGACCTTGCGCGTCCATGCATATTAGATCGTTGGGGGCATATCCAATGACACTCTGCATGTCAATATCGTACGCTACATTTAGCGGTTTGGCTAATTGGCACAGCTTACATTTTGCTATAGGTTTTCTTACCTTGTGATGGAGCTTCTTAACATAAAAGTGTACTGCAATGTTGGTGGCCGTTCTTTCTGATCCAGAGTGTACCAATGAGCTGTGGTAGGTTGCAATTAATGTATTCTCCAACACTTTGGGCACATATGTTTTCCATGTCTTTTCTTTAACATTAAATTTGTAAAGAATGCCGTTCCTTTTTCCTATTAAACCTGAGATGTTATCTATCTCAGATGATCTGCTTAACATTTCCCGGATTTCCTCATCCTAATGCTGTAATTTTTCCAAGTTGCTTAAAGCTTTAATCAGCTGTAACCGTCCTGCAGCCTCAAGTACATTACTGTCACTTGATTAAAAGGCCTGTCTTTGTTTTCTGGCATTGACTTTGCCCTCGGTAATCTTGATAAAATATCAGTGAACGTGTTTGCAGCCCCTGGAATGTTTTTTTATTTCAACATCAAAATTCAAAATTTCGTAAATATAGCGGGGGATTTTACTGTTCGTCAATTTGCATTGTTTTATAAAATCCAGGCTCACGTGGTCAGTTTGAACGATTATTTTCCTATTGTATATAAATTGTCTGAATTTCACGAACGAAAAGTACATGGCCGCAATTTCAAGCTGTGCAATGGAGGCATTGCTTTCTGCCTGTATCAAACCACTGGATGCCGTGGCTAAAACATGCATGCAAACCTGCTCGTCTATTTGGCACAAAATTCCTGCATATCTTCCCACGCTTGCATCAGAATAGATATGGAAAGGTAAAACATCTCTGGGCCTTTCTATTAGTACCGCCTGCACAAAAAGTTAGCGAACTTTTTAGAATGCCGCCCACTCTTCATCGCGCCACGCCCACTTAACACCCTTCTTTAGCAATTTCCTAAGTGGTGCGGTTTCCTTGGCAAAATTAACCAGGAATTTGTCTTCATATCTGCATATACCGAACGATTTTCTTAGTTGTTTTAGGTTTCTGGGCTCCGGAATATTTCTAATACCTTCTATTCTGTCCAGATTAGGTCGGATGCCGTCTTTTAAGTCCACATAACCTAAAACTGGGCCTATTTTAGAAAGAACCTGCATTTTTCTAACGTAAGTGTCATGCCATGCTAGCTAAACATGCTTAAAACATAATCTATGTGTTTTAGGTGAGAGTCAACGTCGTCTCCTACTATCATGAAGTCTTTCACGTATTGAAGGACAAATTCTGCTGTTGTGTCCCCAAATATGGCATCAATTACTCTAAATAGTGCACTCGTGCTTGTGCATAAACCAAAAGGAACCCTCTTAAAGACCATAGTACTTCATTTAGGCAAGAACCCAGTGTACTGTCTAAATTCTTCTGCTAAGAGTATCTGCCAGAAAGACTGAACAAGGTCCAAGCTAGAGAATCACTTGCCCCGGTTTACCCTAGGCAACAGTTGCTCAATGCCTTCCGTCCTGAAGTGATCGAGTATTGTGAATGGTTTAATTTGCATACATCCTCAAGTATTCTGATTTATTTTTAACCCACACTAAAGGGTTAACATAAGGCGAGTTTGGCACTTCTATGATATCATCAGCTAACACTTGTTTAATGGCTTGCTCTGCATGCTCTCTCATAGCGAAAGGAAAATTCCTGCATTTGTGGGAGTATACGGTCATGTGTTTCACTTTACTTCTGTGTAGATACGCGTTGCATTTGCCCGGTTGTGAAGAAAAAGCTGCCCTATTCTTCGATAAGATATTCCGCAGTCGGATTTTGTCTTTTTCTGCTAAACCGCACGCGGCATCTATCTTCATTTGTATCAGAGCGGCAATTTGTGATTTCCGCATTGACCGGTTGGTTTACCTGCCTCTGCCTTTTTTGGTGGCGCCCGCTCTTTGCTAATGGCTTCGAGTGCGTGTAGCCGCACGCGACCTGAGTCTATAAAATCATAAGTGTTAATGTACCTTATGTCATCATCCGACAGTTTCTCCATCTGATCACTAATGTGTCTCCCTACAGTACTTATAGCTAAAATTCCTGTCCCTTCTTCTGCTTTAATTAATTCTACCCAAAATGACTGTTCTAAGATTTGCTGTTCTTCCGCTGTCGGTTCGTTTTCTAGTCTACTATTCTCCACAAAAGGCATAGACACACATCTTTTACTAAATTTAAACATTTATTTACAAAATTAACAATTGCTTCCCATTTGTGCAAGCAATCGGAACCAATAATTACTTGCTGTTGCAACCTCGGGATCACAAGAAAAATAACATTGAATGTTTTCTTATTCATGCTGATAGTTAGCATTGCTCATTGCCTTACTTTCTCTTTGCTTTTGGATATCGCTACCGTGCAATAGACATTCGAAATTGGCAGAGACATAATTTTAATTTTTTTTCCTGCAACATCCTAAAAAATTCTTCAGAGCTCGCTGATATATTTACCCCAGTATTTATTAAAATTTCAGTATTTTCTCCCATAATTTCAGCGTTTATTCTCGGCGAGTCACGAAAATATCTACATTTTTCTCTGTTTTTGCTGCTGCATGCTGCTTGGTGAGTTTTCTCCTTGCACGTGCGTATTTATTAAAGCAATGGGCCTTCGTTGAAAAACTTGTGGTCCACTATTTCCCTCTGAGATGGATACTCGGCCGCAGTAGACATCTATGCCTGGTTTCCCGATTGTTGCGAGTCATGAGGTCCCGGGATCGAATTCCATCTTCCATTGTTACTATTTATGATTGTTTGCGTATTTGCTGGGCCATTCCTACCCAAAAAATTTCGTTGTCTGTTGTTCTCCTCTCTGTGTGCATTTTCCTGCGCCCTTAGCATAAATCCTATTGAATTCTCTGGCATATTCAAATCGGTTTTGCCGCGTATTCGATGCCTGGATGTGGTTAACATAGAAATTCTTTGTTGGTCTCTATGCTGATGTTCTCTGGGGTAGTTTCTGAATCTGTCGGACCGTTGTGTTGGCTGTGTGTACCTGTCTCTAGGGTTTTCTGCGAATTTTCTGTATTGTGAGTTTCTCTGCCTGTGTGTCCCTGACCCAAAAGAATGTGACCTATTTTCCGGCTGAAATGTTTCTCTCCTATCTCTGAAGCTATTACTTTGTATTGGTCTCTTATCAAATGCTGTAATCAATTCTATCCTTTTTGCGATGTTGCGTGGCACAGCTACTATGAGTCCGTTCCTGATATGAGGTTCAATATGGTTGGTGAGCAAGACCATCACCTCATTGTCTGATAAGAGTGGTTGAATTTCCTTGCTTCTCTATGCCAAATTTAGAACATAATCAATTAGGGTACCATGTATGTTCGGATTGAATCTGCCTTGGTTTAGCTTAAGTCAGATTTTGTTAATTTCCTGTGGTCCCCAATATCTCAATAAGAATGCCTGTTAAAATTCATCATATGTCAGTGAGTTACCCTGTGTTAATTTAACCCAAGATAGTGCACGACCTTTGAGACATTTCCTGATTATAATGGGCTTAATGGCCTCAGGAGTTGACTTTAATACAAAGTATTGTTCTAATTCTTTTATAAACTCTTTCGCCTGATCTTACGATTCCTCGAACACTGGAGGTGTGAGTTCATGCAAAAGGTGTGAATTAAAACTATGATCCCCACTGTGAGAGCAAGAAGTCAACTGCGCTAAATTACAAGCATGAACATTAGCATTACAAGAGTTAGTTTCAAGGGTTCTGGCTTCACCGGAGAGTGAATTGTCACTGCCGGAGTTAGCTGAACTTCCTCGAGCTATGCTGTGAGTGCTATTAGTGGTTTGCTTATCTAATTCTAAAGCATTCATATTGCGTTTTAACTCAACAATTTCCCTTTATACACAGTTCTAATGGCCTGATTGACGTTTTCAGTACTTCAATCACCTGACCCGTTTCTACTGAAATAACCTGTTTAACAGCCTGGATGGATGTCTTTAATACCTCTATCTCCTGGTTTGTTGCTACCTGGCCTACGCTAATGACCCCCTTAACGGCCTGCAATTCTTCGTCTACATTAAATTGTGTTCTAAAACTATCCTGTTTTAGCGACTCTACAGCTGAGTTTACAAATTCTGTGAGAGAAGCAATTTCATCCTTATTTACATTAATCTCCTGTCTTACATTAATTAACTCTGTTTGAATAGCTTCTTGCCCTGTCCTAATCTGATCTATTTGCCCACTGCTAGCTGCTAAGCTTTCTTCTATTTTCTTGTCAGTGGTCTCTATTCTAGCGCTAGTTTCTGCTAAACTATTTCAAGCCTCTGATTTTGACTGCTAAGTTGTTTTCTATTTTGTTATTTAAGCGATTTTCAAGTCTTTGGTTGTTTTCAGCTAAAGTATTTTCCAATCTTTGATTATTTTCTGCTAAGCTATTTTCTGTTCTGTTCAGCTAATAGGGATTGCATAATTCTTATGAGCAGGGGTTCATCATCCTGAGACGCCTCCTGCTGCATACACGTGGCCGTGTCTATGATGCTCTCGCACGAAAGTTCTATATTGCTGTCTGCCATGATAATCCTGTTACACCTGAGTAACATAAAAACACATAAAAATTAAAAGATGTTGTCCTACTTTACGTTGATCAGGCTACTGCGTTGCTCCTGCTGCACCTGATGTCCTCTTGCGGCGTGGAAGTCCTGGATTCGTCTCATAATTCATGCTTGAACACGTTGGGTGCCATATGCGACGAACCTCCTCGTGGCGTCGTCTTCCTCTTTCTTTGATGGAGCTGTGGGTTGAATGGTCTAGGCTGAAATTGTAAGCCTAGCACACTTGCGTGTTGCCCTATTACTAAGCTCTTTCCCAGAGTGTGGTATAGGTAGACGAAATGAAACTCCGTAATGCTTTAACTTTGATTTATTAGTAATAATAATAACAGTACTCTGTAACACCGCAAGCCGTGTGTTTTACTTTAATACTCCATTCTAAGGAGCCTATCTGCAGATATTTACCTCCCCAAGCTAAATCTATTTCCTATAGCTGGCTTCACACGCATTGCCACAAGCGTGGCGTGAATTTTACCTCCTCTCCAGAATCAGCAAAGGGATAAGACGCCAAAGCTTTACACGTACTCCCTATTATACCGTCACAGGCGGACGCTACATATACCTAGCAATTTTAAAGGCTTTACTCTCATTAGCTTTCCCCTGCGCGTGGTATGAGAATATTTGCCTTCATATCTGAAGTTCTGACAGGTTTGAAATTTCCCAAAGTGTCACGATCTCTCTCCCTCTATTTCTATCCTATCGCCATCTCTCTCACTCATCTCTTGCAAGTGCTTGTGACTGCTTTAGCGAGGGTGCAATTCTGCCCACTTGTTACCTGCATTACCCTTTTCACGGCTAGTTGGCCTTCCCTCACATCTTATATGTGTGTGTTACAATATTGTTACCTTATTTCATTAACCCTCCGTCAGGCGCGCGCTTTGGTAGAACGCCGTTAGTCGCGCGGGGCCTAGTAGACCCGCGCTATATTTTTGTTGTTATTGTGTGTATTTTTGTTTTCTTTCGTATATTTTCTTTTTTTCCTGTTTTTAACTTTATTTAGATTAAGCGTACAAGGCTTCCATTAATAGTATTATCTTACAACATAAAAATACAAGCTAAAACATGAGTGCATATACGTTATAAGTTGTATTACAGTAAGTATAAAGAAATACATTGCCATTTCCAGGTATACATACAACTTGTAATTTCAAATGTTCAGTTACTCAGAATCATCTACTATTTCACCCGTGCTTTCCCCGAGTAAGCAACTATCGCAAATAATTTTAGCATGTTTTCTCAAACACAGGGGGGTGTTGCATTTTCCACATGCATATTTAGTTTTGCAGTTCATTTTGTCTTTGTTGCTGGGTTCACATCGTTTCCTTTTCAATGTGCATAGTGGTGTATTTGACAATTCATCTACGCCGGATTCTTCAGGTTTATATTTTGTCAAAAGTCCTTTCAAATCATCGGATAGATTTGGTGCTGTTGCTCTCATTTGTAGCTGTTGCAACAGTAAAGCTAAAAATAGTGATTTCAAATATTCCTGCCTTGTGGAATATTTATTTTGGTTTCCAAGGAAGATATCCCTAGAATTAATACCTGCAATGTTCAAGATATGGTCAAAAATTACCATGGGCCACTTTCTCGTTGTTCTGGCTACATTGTATGTAGCACACAATTTATCTACTGCATCAACTCCACATTTAGTGTCGTAATGCAGGATTATTTCAGGCTTTTTCTCAGCACCTTATGATAAATGTGTGAATGAAACATGTAGACTTGAGAGCAAAACTACTGTTTTACCCTATTTTGGAGCATATGAAACAAGCGTTTCATTTTTTGTGAAGCCAAATATGCTTTTGGAGAAGTGAAATTAGTGGGTAACTCTTTTTTGTTCTTTCGCTGTGTACCGACGAAAGAAAGTTGTCTTTTGCGCAATTCATTCACCAGCGATACAGTGGTAAACCAATTATCTGCAGTAACGTGTCGTCCAGTGCCAGAGATTGGTTCAGTTAGTCTCAGCACTACAGCCTCTGCCGAGTTACTTTGCAAATATGGTCCGTCCGGCTGCTGTCCACAATAAATCTCCATGTTAGTTGTATAAAACAGTTTTGCATCACTCAAACAGAATATCTTTATGCCATACTTGTTTGGCTTGGATGGTATATATTGTCTAAAAGCACATCGACGACGAAATACCGGCAATTGTTCGTCGACAGTGACATTTTGTCCAAGAGAATAATGGTTCTGAAAGTTGTTCAGAAACAATGTAAACATTTCTCTAACAACAGCCAATTTATCCAATCTTCGTCGCTGCAGTCTTGAGCTTTTGTCATCAAAGCGAATACAGTGTATTAGAAAACTGAATCGTTTTTCGGACATAGCCATTCGGAATAGAGGAATTCCAAGATCGGTTCTCCAAAACTCGTGAATATTCTGACGTCCACCACGAAAAATTCCTGCCACGTACAATATAAGCCTAGGAAAGCTTTTATTTCTACTACATCTGTAGGTCTGCTGTCTCTTTCACAATAAAATTTGTGCTGCACACTGCTGATGTAAGTATTTGAGCTTTCAACAATCAAATCAACTAGGTATATATTCTGTAACAAAAATGTTCCAACAATCAATTACCGTTTTCGCATTTTTGGCAGCTCCTACCACACCGGGAAGTTTGGTCAATATATTGTGAGCCCTTGTCTGTGTTATTTTCAAAGGTGTTTTTTTCATTTTGTTCCGTCTCTTCCTGTGAATAACAACAGAATGTATTATCAATAATAATAAGAAGAAGAAGAAAAATAAGAAGAATTACTATGTTACGCATATGATGTTACCTATAAAATACATGTTATTACACAAGATGCTTTCATCGTCTTTCTCTTCATGGTCAGTTTCTGAATCTAAAGATCTCGTTTCGAGTTTATCTTCTGAATCAGAGTCATCTTATTCATATAAGTTGTCATCCACGGGCAAAGTAAGCGATGTACTTCTTCCAGATCATTCGGATTTTGTAGATCGTACCTTTTACTCGTATTCATGACGAAGCAGTAACAGCTCCTTGCAATAGTAAAGCAATATTGCACAAAAGCTAATGAGAAACAAATCTGTCAACAATATGTAACGAGAGCAGGCGCGCGGGGCCTGGTTGACCTGTGCGACACGTAACTGCTGATTATTCATTCCTCCAGCCAAACAAATAAACAGATAAGGTAATCGCTGCAGCAAATAATCGCGCAAGGTGTAATGTTAGATGTCCTAGTCAGGCAATTGCATAGGTGCGTTCGTTCGAAAATTATAACATTTATATAATGCCAGGGGTCTCTCAGGCCCCTAGCGACTGACGGAGGGTTAACATTTACAATGATCTGGTAGTTCCCACTCAAAATGAACCAATGTTATGACAATAGAATCGTTACTGTAATTTACAGATATCTTGATAAATTAATTACGTGCACTAGAAAGACAAGTATCAACAATAGGGTAAAAATTATTAATAAAAAGTTGTTTTTTTAGTTGTTTGTATATTTCCCCCAGTGGTCTAACTCACTAATTTTATTTTGTACATAACTTTTTTCCCTACTGTGTTGAAAAGTTTAATAAATGGAATTAAGCAAGTTTATTACTCAGCTAATAACGTCAATATTGCATTTACTATAAGCATAACAGAGAGCGAATTATCATACATACATGAAAATGAAACAAAATCATTCATACTAACCATATCTCAAAGTATACATAACACTTACTTTAATAACTACCAAAGCTACTGTAAACATTACTACATGCTTGAAAATATGCACCACATTACATGCATCAAACTACAAATACTCATGCTTCACTCTCAATGGCACAAATTCTTGTTCACATTACTATCACTATCTTCCCATCCTTAGCATCACTCGTATGATCATCATCATTCCTATCATCGTCATCCTAGTTCTTAACCTCATCATACATAGTAGTTACGGAGGAGAAAAAATATTCACTGACACGTCTCATCAAAATGCCTGCAAAAACAAAGATACCTGACATAGGCATAAAGTGAACAAATCATATTAACATTTCAGGAATGACACAAATAACATAGCATTACACTGTTGTATCCACATCTACAGGATCAAGATGAAGCTGGAAAATAGATGGTACTAAAACTTGTTTCATAAACTCAAAAAAATTATTCCCATTGCATTATATCTCTTTTGTGAACACATCACACTCACTATACTGGGAACATTTCAGCAACACCAATATGCAGAACATCTTTGGACTCATCACAACAAATTTCCAGGTACGTGTTAGCCATCCTGAAAACTCAAACATTCAAACTTCAAGGGTACATTGTAGTTATCACATTTAAGCTGGCATTAACTCATCACGTGTCACTACTACCATCGGGGTTACTCTTTTGCACTCCCACTGAGGCAAATCTTCCATACACTACTCACATAACCTCACACATATACACAAAATTTATGCAACAACTTCTGCAAAGAAATATCACAGCATCATAATGAAACACCAAATCAAGCCAAAAGAAATGCAACAGAACAAAGCACATCATTACCAAAGTAACACTTTCACATATCATTCCTGGAAGCCAAAAGAAATTAAACACACAGTACACATCAGACAAATACACTGCAGCATAAGATAAGAAACCAAATAATCTGTATTGCCCAAGACAAAATCCAAAATTTTCATTACACACAATAGTGGCAAACCTTCAATTTAGCAAAACATATAATACACACTTCATGCCTGAAAATCAAAGCCTAATTAAGCATTGGTCATTGAAGCAAACAAAAAATTTAACATACCTGTCTTTATTGTGAAAGTTTTTAGTTGTTCAAAATATACATACCACACTTTGGTACACACAATGTGCTCATACTTACAGGTTACTTTTCTTTTTGTTTTCTGTTTACCACAAAGTTCCGGTGCAACTTTCCAATTTCTGGTAATGCACATGTAGCTACACCATCCACATCCAATGGAGGTGGATAGGTCCTGTTGGTCCATGTTGGATGTTCGCTGAACCTATATAGGTGTTTAAGATACTGACAGCTGGTGGTAGCTGAAACGTTTACTCGGATTAGTCATTTGAAATACTTTCATAAATTGCATGGCTAGGAAACCAATCATGGCAACGGTGAAGCAATCTCATTAGTAGTACTACCACTAAGTGTCCACGGCGAACGTACCTGAGTACGGTGCGCAAATATGAATTTTAATATATGCACCTCACTTGCTATACACACACACGCAAATTGATGCACAAAACACGTGAAGTGTAAAATATTTGCTTCAAATTCTAGAATTTCTGCTGATTTACGAAACCGAACAAAGAGTTTGCAACAAAACGCAGCACACGTGCTTACATAAAAGTTGCAAGAAAAATGCACCAAAAATATGGTAATGCGAGAAAACTAGAATAAGTGCAAAATACAATGAAAGTTCCAAGAAATATTACTAGTTAGCACTGAAAATTGCAATTTTAGAAACAC
This sequence comes from Deroplatys truncata, assembly GCA_030765065.1. Taxonomy (NCBI): domain Eukaryota; kingdom Metazoa; phylum Arthropoda; class Insecta; order Mantodea; family Mantidae; genus Deroplatys; species Deroplatys truncata. The sequence continues at coordinate 275,322,030 of CM060981.1, forward strand.
CAGATAACATGTAGCAACTACATTAGTAAAGTTCAAAATACCACTGAAATTCCCACAATTCACAAAAATACTTTAAAAACAAGAAATTTAGAAACAACAGTGCAGAAAGTTTCTCATACAAAAAGAATTTAAACTATGGTAAGGGGGAAAATGAAGTCAAAAATTAACGACGCTCCGCCAACAGTAAAACAATGAAAAAAAATTCAAACGAGCTCAAAATAATGCTACAAACACGGGACTTTTAAGGAAATACTTTTATATGAATTTAAAACACAACACCACAGTTTTCAAAGAGAAACCCTTACCATTAAGCCGAAACTAGGAAGTTACAAGTTCCATCGAACACGTGGAGGACCAAATTACGTGAACTACATTTTCAAGGCTAAGAAAAAAAAAATTTGCACTCCAAAATATCAAATTCTGCCCGGCACCTCACACCAACTGACGAAACCTCTTTTATTTTCACATAATTACGGCGGGTAGAGCATGGTACCAGAATCTAAATCACAAACTAACACGAGATCCGACGGGTGCAAGCTAACACATTACTTAAGTTACCTAGAAAATACCTAAATATTCATAAAATCATCATAAGTCAGGAAGGAAGGGACTATCTACATAAATAAGTTACATAGTATAAGTTTAGATGTACAGAATATATTACAAATTAAAGATGATACAATTTACCTTCCTGCTTGACGAAGCGCCATGACTACAACACGTCTGCACTATTCACCAGTGACGCTAGAAGAGAGAGAGCGTCCTACACGCTACCACAAGATACAACCGATTTTACCCCCACTCCTATTATGCCATTATCAGTTTGTATTGCGAACTTAATAAATTACCATACACTGTTGCTATAATCACATATTACTGCAATATTACCACCTCACATGCCATAATATGTGTGTTACTAATTGTATTAATATGCAATAAAAACTACACTTTAATAAGACTTCTTAATATCGCGTAATACGAATTAATGCGAAAAGCTTTAATGTGGAAAAGCTTTATTTTTCTGCCCATATAAGCTATCGCAGACTAAAATAGCGCTGTACTCCTTCAAATACCTATGAGCATTTAATAACACATTGAGTGTATAGTTATACGTCTTTCACTCGTTATGTGTACTTCATAATTCAAGGGTCACATTTAAAGCTTTATTCTAGTGCACGTTTATAATAACAATAAACTACATAACAAAACGTATATAATTTTAAATTAATACCAAAGATGTCATTATGGAAACATGAAAACTGTGTAAAAGGGAATTCTGCTGGCGTCAGAGGCCAGGGGTTTCCAACAGAAAACCTAGTAGAAACCTAGATTCTAAAGCTACACGTGCCTCTGAGTGACCACCAAATGACTGCCGCTACAGAGGGCAAAAAGATTGCTGTATTGCAATCACATGACTTTCTCTATTCACTCGTTTACAAACTATTCTTACACAAGCTTTTTCTTTCTTATATCAAATTTATACATACTTTTAGCTATAAGGAAACAGTAGCTCAATGATATTCCGATTTTTAAAAAGAGGCTCACTCTATGGATTTGAAGTTCAATGTTCTTTGCAGGACCACGAGAAAAAGACAAATAGTGTCTTACCATCAGAAGAAAGTATAAGTATTTGAAAATTAAAAAAAAACTGCGATGAATATCTTGAAAATGCTTAATGCTGCAAAAATAATAATTTACATAAATTCCTGGTTTTACATAGATCTGCACTTTTTTGTAGCAAGATTTTGTGTATGTCTCACTGTTTACCTGTTATGTAGAAGTCATTTAGAATAAAGTGGACTTCACAGACATTCGCAGAAAATTCAAGATGCATATTTGGTTTATCATGAAAGTATATTTAATATATGATATTTTAATTAGAATCTCAAACTGAATGTTTGAAAAATTAAAAAATAAGGAATTCTTTCCCGTGTAAAGGTGGTTTAGATTAGCGGGTTCTCTTTAAAGTCTTGGTGTCGCTTAGAGGATGCCGAGCTTCAATAAAAGAATAGATATTTAACCAAGTTTTGCTTGTGAGTTCTACTGTTGACTTAAACACACACTTACTGTGTTTATCGAAAAGCTTTACCTGGATTCAGAGGATCTCAAAACTTGTATTTCCAGTGATATCTCGATATCGAATTTTGGGTAGAACACAATACTTCCTCGGCCTACTATAGGTAGCTAATGGATAAATTAAAAACTAGTTATTCCTTAGGGTTGCACACAAGGAAAAACGCTGTCAGCTCCAAAAATTCATAACTGGCAATTTAATAAAATAATTGAGAATGAGAGTGAAGCCTTGTGTCGGAATCACGAATGCATACGACACATGAAAGACACAGAATATTAAATATACTTTGTAACTAAAATGTATGTATATGACGAGGGGCTCTTGAACCACCAACGAGTTTGTTTCTTTATGCTTAGGCTCATAATGACCGCTCGCAAATCAAACTATCAAACTAATAAAGTTGGTGTTTACTTGCCGGTTTATTACATTAAATACGAGAGATAATCGCCGGAATATATTTTCAGTCCTCTTCAGCCCCCAAAAGAGGTAAGTGATTGAATCGTCAGTGATAATGAAAAATATGAATGTGGAAGGGGAGAAAAATTAAATTAAAATATAAGAGGAGGCGCTCGACATAAAGAGAGAACAAGATGTCTGTACCAGAAAGCTGCTCCTTTCTTCATAATTATCTGGTACTAGGGCCTGGCACGGCTTCCTTCCTTAACTGAATATTTGATCCAAGCTTTTGTCTTCAATCTTAATAACTTTTTTAATGATTTCATTCTCTCCAAGATGCATCCCAAATGGACTTATTTATTAATTTCGCTTAAGGAAAATAATGTTTAAAAAGCCATTCATTCAACACCGTGGTTTGTATTTGACGGAACCATTAAACTAAAACTTCAAAATAATATTTCAGGAAATACAACACACCATTTGTATGAAATTGGCGGTAATGCTTTAAAATGTTTCTATATTTCCAGTGCTTTGTGTGCGTATGTTCATTTTGGGGATATCGTCCCCCTATTAGCAAATAGAATACGTGTTTTACCATTATGAAGAAATATGATAAATAAACACACAAACACAAAAATGTGTTCCTATTAGAAAAAGACACTAACCTGAATTCTGTGTCAACAGTTATTGATTAAAATTCACCATATTTTAATCCTTAAATATTAAATACATTATAGGAAATTGCTTTTCTGTGCATATTTTTGACATGTTAAGTTGCTGCCAGTTCCATTTTCAACAGTCATATTTCACTTTCAAAGTGGCTTTTACACTTTTAACGCGCCATTGAAGAGTACTGAAATAGGAATTATAGAAAATTAAATCACCACCACACTGAGAAATATGTTGAAAAAGTTACAGCAATTGCTTCTGTATTCGAGAAAACTATTAAAATGCCATGGTGAGTTCTTGGTACAAGTGTTAAAACCTTACTGAGCTGATTTATGATTCAAATAGCGTTGCAGAAAATTCATATAGGTAATAAAAATGCTCTGTGTTGCAATTCGTAAAATCCATTAAGGCATTCCTTGCAATTTTATGAACAGTATAAACTACATTTATATTACACAGAATATACTCGTATCGAAACTAATGGAATATACTAAAAACAGTGTGAAAATAAATTATTATTACTATAGAAGTAAAAGGCTGTTTACTAAATGGTTGTAAACATATGGTTATGAGTCACTGCTTACTATTGTGCTTAAACAAAGCAGAAACAATCCGTAGTTTGCTCTTTATTTATAAAACGGAGTGTGCCGGGAGATGGAGTTGCAATTTTCATGTTAGATACATTATCTGAAGAGCCATATAGCTAGTTGTTTGAGAAGTGCCAGTTTAACTGTACAAAACTAAAAATAAAATAACCTTACAGCAGCGAAATTTACGTGCTTTTAACGTGCACACGCATTGCATTCGCACTTCTCGGAAAGGGTTCATTTGTGATCTCAGATTCACTGAGATTTCTTTTTTAATTTTACTTTATGTACTAATGCACCTATTTCTTCTTTCAAAATTTCTGCTCACACTTTCAGCTATGATATTCCCATTTTAGAATTAGGTATGATATGAACCATACAGATATGGAATTCTAAATATAAAATTTTTAATTGAGCGGTAATAAACTGTTTCTATACCGAAAGAATATCATTAACGTGCATTTGCCATGGCTCACCACTAGTAACAAAAATAAAGAAATAACACAAAGAGAAACCCTTCCTTATCCTGTCTGATTACTTTTAAATCGTCGGGACAACCCATTGTCATGTATCCCGTACAATATTATATGCTTAAATATGTAACAAAAATTGTCTAAGAATATTTCTGTAGTAAGAGCGAAAAGTACCCTAAGTTGAATAAGACGTCGGAAAGGCCATAGCATGTTACGCGGAGCGATTTTCAAGGAGACCCAGAACGAAATAAAGTACTGGCTATGACTCTCAATTTAAAACCTACGTTTTACTTAAATTGAATACTCCGTTATTAGCTTATGTTTTTATTTTTTAAACACTATTGTACATTTTTTAGCGAAATAAGCTTACTAAATGTGATAATCTTATTATATAGCTTCTACAGTTTCTTAGAAATGTGTTTCATGTTTAAACGTACATAACACAACAGGAAAACCACAGAAAGCCAATATCATTTCTAACACTATAGTGGAAGGGAAAAGTAGTTGGACAAACTTCTACTCCTTTTTCAGTCTATCTAAGGAGCGTGGAACATCATGATTACAAAGAAGCACCCAGGGAGAACGAAAAACACAAGCCGTTAGTCATGTGGTCTCATACCTCTTAGGGATGTGGAGAAATTGGAAATAGGTGTGGAGGCTCCTCGTAGGATGATAATGACAGTTCTAGATCTCAAAAGAAAGGACTTTTATTTAGTATTTAAATACAAGTAGATACAGTTCTGAACCACTTCGTTTTTATCCCGCCTAAATGGTGTGATCAAAAATGTGTGTATGAAAGTATAGCGCCTTTCATTTAGCATGCTATGTGCTCTAATTAGTAACCCCCGCTCCTAAAAAATATAGTGTAATTTAACTGATTGACGTAGTTACTCTGTGTCCAAAAATTGCAGTATTTGGAATAGTTATATCTTGTAACAATTCAAAACTATGTGTTTTTGCTGAAGAATAAGATTCAATAATTACATTAGCTTTCACTTAAATCTAAAATATATATTTAATAAATACTTATAATAGAACATAACTAATATAATTATAAAACCTTAAACTATTTCTTTCCATTCCAGTGTTTTCTTTTATGTTATGATTTGTATTTGGGATGTAGCAGTTGGGTTACTGACTTCACGATACTATGTATTGCATTACCAAGAACATCGATACCAATAGTTAACCACTCACTGAAGACGAAAATACAGAAATATTTCACGTAAAAATCAGGCACAGATACATTAATATTCATCAGATGATAATGTTGCCAGTGAATGAGAAACATATTGTAGGTAATGAGTATAAAATTTGCTGTCATATATTCAGTTTTTTCACATGTATAGGAAAACTTGAAAAATTTTGCACAAATTGTAGAAGTATTTCACAAGACCAGCGACTTCTCCAGGAAAATAATGACTTCAAACATAAAGGTGAGAGGGTTCGCATATCACCATGAATTATTTTAAATCTGTAAGTTGTTACGTTCTGATACTATTGTGTATGTGCTAAGGGACCTCGGCGGAGATGTCATACATTGAATATTCTCTATACTGTTAGGAACACCATTTCTACGGAGCCTTTTCAGTTTGAAGTACCTTCGCAGTTCGTGTGCTGTCCACGGTCGATAACGAGGAACTGAATTTGCTGGTTTAAAATATAAAAGCAAAAGATTATATAGACAAAGCATGCTTCTAACAGAAGAGGGGAACCCTAGCAATTCTGACGGAATGCAGGATTTTGATACAATAAGAATAAGAGGCCCATGAACCAATATTAAAGGTGTATGAAATTCTTTATGTAAAAATATATAAAATTACATTGCACATAAGCCTGGGGGAGGGGAATATAACTAGCAAAAATAAATTGAGTTTTATTTATGGACGCTCTTTAACTACCTTACAAACGCAATTACTACCGATTGCAGCTTTAAATCTTTTGAAATCATAACCAGGGCAGTGGAAATAACTTCCAGTAAGTGGAATAATAGAAAATGAAGTGAACGTGAAAATATTCGCTCCTCCCTTAAAAATATAAAGATTAGAGGTGTTTATGTAAAACTGTTTGGCGGTTATAAGGTACAACGTTATTAGAGATAATCAAAGGTAATGCTTAATTAAATATTATTTATTAAATATAAATAGGCAACTGTTAGCATTGATATCCTATGAATATTGAGCACAGCACCACCATAGTAAAACTGTCCAATTTCTTCATAATAAGTTGAGAAACAACGGATGTTATGTTCTATTGCATACTGTGGTGTGGTATTTAAAGGCTGGATTTTAATGTACAAGGAGGAAGTTGAATAGATGTTCGGAATTTTTAGAAAGCAAGTCGCTATATGTTGTCCTAGAAATTTCACATTCTTTCCATGATATCGCGAGAAACAACTGCATAGTGACAATACTACAAATAAAAGTGACTTTCAAACAGCTGCAGCTCCCCTTATTTACAACAGCTCTGAGCATACCAGGCTACGAGGATGCATTCACCAAACCAGATGAGAACTGGATTTCCAACAACGGCCAGCTCCTCACTCTACATCTCCGAGAGAGTAACTCACTTTATAGGCACGGGACGTCACTGACAGCATCACTTATAACTCCATGATCTACAACCATAACAACACCATCACCGGCCATAAGAAGAAGTTTGAACGCCTTTCAACTTCAAAGCAACCATCTATTCCTCTGTACACCAGCCGCACAGTGGTCAATTTATCTATCATCTGCCACCAGCTGAGACCTCATTGCTTGCAAAAGAAGGCAATTACGCGGTGATCACACCGACTTTACCAGCTGAGGACATCATTTCTAACACTGAAGCGGGAATACGAGCCCTTCCCGCAGTAAGAGCTAATTAGATTTGTCGTCAATTCGCCAGGATTCTCCAACATGCTAAGACTCCAACCGGTAATTCAACCTTCCAAAAGAGGATCGCTATGAAGAATCTAAATAGCAACAAAGACATTAATATCTGTTCAGCGGACAATGGGGAACGCTACCAATATGACTACGAACACAGGATCTTAGATATTCTTAAATCTGACACATACCGCAAAAATTGAACGCGATCCCACAGGCCGCATTCTACAAAAATCCAATCTTCTGATCAAGAATTCTTCCCTGCCAACGGAAGATAAACGCCGCATCACTACATCGGAAGCTCATTCTGCTTGACTTTACGGCCTACATAAGATTCACAATTAGGCCTAATTGTAGCCTCCGATTTAAAAAAAAAAATTAAGTTTACTCTAAAATGACCATCATAACGTCCTTCAAATAAAACACGACTAATAGCATTTACTTTCCCCCATAATATCAAGCAACCTTTATTAAAGACGTTTCTTTCTTCAACGCTTAGTTTTGGAGATGCTGTACAGTCTCAACTTAAGTGGTCCACGATGTATATATAGGAACAAATGTGGGGGAGCAACATACATGCGGAAACATGGTGCAATTACTTTAAAGGTTTATACGGAGTGGATACGTTAGTCAAAGTTCAGGAGAGTTTCAAAAAACGAATACAGTATATTGAGGATTTAGATAAAGAAATTAAGATAAATAAAGTAAAAACACAAATATTAAGGTTATAGAGTAACAAGGGATGTGCAGTCTAAGGGTTGTCAAGTGAAGTCTGGAAAGTATGATGGTGTGAAGATTATTATAGGCTGAGTTTAACGCGAAATTGTTTAATTCATAGTGAAAGAGGTAGAGTCTGAGAAAACTGGAAAAGAGGAATTATAGTACCAGTCTATAAACGCTAAGGAGATATAGATGATCCAACAAACTGTAGAGATATTATCCTCCTAGCAGTGATAGGTAAAGTATATACAGGGATACTAGCTTACAGAATGCAGAGGGGGTGGAGAAAGAGGTGAAGCTATCAAAGTTCCAAGGAGGATCAGAAAAGGAAGGATAACAACAGATAATTAATATATTAATCAATAAGACAATGCAGGATAAATTTTTAAGCATAAAAGGGTAGAGTATGCACGATTTTATTGATGTAGTAAAAGAATTAGATACTATCAACAGGGAGACACTATGGTTCAATCAAATTAAGAAAAGGGTGAGTGAATCATTTATAAGGAATATAAAGCATTTATGTGCAAATAATGAGGGCTGTGTGAAAATAGCCAGGGGAAGAATTACTAAAGAGAACGCGAATAATTCAAAGCCTAGACAAGGGTGCAAACTTAACCTAGTGCTATTTAACCTATCATGGGTAATGCTATAGAAGAGATAAAATTTGATAAGCATTCACCAGTCATTAACAATAAGGAAATACCAGGATTGAATCTTGCAGATGATCTACTGACAACTTCCATTTCAATTGTGAACCTAAGTAAAGCCATTGAAGCAACTGGCAACTACTGCAAAGCTTGGGGTTTGAAAATAAACAAAAATAAATCGAAAATAATGATCGTTAAGATAGGATCTAAACTAAGAAATACAAAAAATGGTATTGGGAAGAAGCAAAGTTGGATGTAGAGAGGAACACTGACCATTTACGAGTAAAGCTCAATAACACCGGTGATTGGGGAGAACAGAATAAAACCGTACTGGCAGAGAGGAAACAACCAATAATGTAATCGGAGCATGTATCAATAGAATATCAGAAATGCAAATTACGTGGCTATAAAGGATATATAAAACGGTGATAGAAGTAAGGATGTTGTACCCAGCAGAGATATGGGGGCTGGAAAAAGGATGGGAAGTGTAGATACAATACACAGAAGTTACTGCAAAATAACCCTGGGAATTTGTTTTCATATTAGGACTATTTCATGTTTACAGGCTTACTTTGCATTCTGGTTATTTATAACAGTAGACAAAATATCAGCGATTAAAAGCACCTAATTAGTCCCTACTGCATTTCTTGAAATGTTTATAAATATTAATTATTTAGGTATACAATCAAGAAACACTAGTTACCAATTCGCTTTGATAAACAGGTTCATTTAAGAACTAATTCCAACAACAACAACAACAACAACACACACACACACACACACACATATATACATGGGATACAATTACCTTTCTGTAGATGACTAATTGGTGCTAACCGAAATGCAAGATGTTCTATAGGAGGTCACAAAGTTAAGTAATGTTTTATTATGATATAATATGAAACATGTCACTAATAAAACTACAGGAATAACAAAGGAGACTGAACATAACGTAAGCAAGTATATGAATACGTGATGATATATTAGAATAGATTAACTGTTGCAAATATTTAGAACATAATATTCCATTATATGAAATTAATTACGATAAGAATAATAAAGCTGGAAACTAAAATGAAAAAATTAAGATCATAAAGATCAAATATGAGTAAAAAATCTTGGATAAAACTTTAAATGTATAACTATAGAGACGATTCCACATTCTACTTTATACTTTGAGTGACGAGAAAATGAATTTCGGCTAATCTAAAACTACATTAAAGTATCACTTCCGTGTAGCTGCGACAGAATATTGATCTGAGGTATAAAGTAGACTAAAGTAGACTATCATGATGATAATGATAAATTATAGTAAATAGGCGTATAGAATTGATTTAGGAAAATTATGAGACAAAATCATATAGTATAATCTAAATCATCCCATTATAGTGCAGCAATCCTGGGTATTAACGGAAAAAAAACATGAGAAGGTTAAACGCAGCAAAAATTAAAACATTTGCGATCATGGGGTTACTTTAAGAAACAGTAAAAGTGAACCGATAAAAAGGCAAGTAAGTCTGCAGACAAACATGAATGAGTGTATATAGAGATTTATCAAAATAAAATAGTGCACGATACAAAAACAAGGTATTAAATTATAAACCGGATGGAAAATGGTATATAGGAATGGCTAAAAGGAAGTGAACAAACCAATTTGCATGAAAACTTCTTGCTCTCGAAACTCATTTCAAACACACATTATTGAACTGGATAAAACAAGAATACATGTATGCCTATACGACTTCAAATAAGGAAGAGATCATCTTTAGCACCTAAATAATCTTCTGCTAGTAAACCTCGGAGTAGAATATTGTGATACAATGACAAAAAGAGTAAAGGCGATAGCAACTCTTCCGTATTCGATAAATTTCTTGTATCATATGAAATTAAAACCCATCATATTTGCACTGAATGCGTCAATGACACCTTTTATTTCCTGTCAGTTCAATGAATACTTCCCGCACATCACAACTGACGGAGTTGCCTCAACCAAAGGAAAGGCTTCCTGAAGACAGGAAATGCTGCAGTTAGTCGAGGGGGACGTAAGCCCATTTTCACAAGATAATAAACATTAGAAGGGATGGGGGAGTGAAACAAAATATTTCCAACATAAACTACTTTGGAAGGACCTTAATAAAGGCTAAACAAAGACTTTAATAAAGCCTATAACAACTCTCCTGGGGTAACATACCTCTTCGTGGTGGAACATAATATAAATGGCTCCTGCTGTTCGCTGTTAGCAGAACAACACAATAAGTGTCTTGCGCAAGAATAACACATGTTTAGTCATAATCAAGTAAAATAAAGTGAGAGAGCGAGAGAGAGATAGGTTACAGTGGGAAGAAGGGGAAGATGCAAATGGTTTGCATTTCAAAGTAAATTAGAACCAGAAGTGATAGCGTGATAATTTTGAAGGGGAGCAGCAAGCGTAAAATTACCAAAGTTTATATATTCTATTTTTAATGAAAACATATTCTTTCATTATTCCCGAATCGAAGTACATCTTATTCCACTCCTGAAGCGTTGAACTTAAATTTTACTCAAGGGTTTTTTTATTAAGTGGTACAACTTCTTTAGCCTATACGCTGTCTGTGCAGACTAGAGTCATAATGAAACACAGTATTAATACGGCATTGTTCTTGAACACAATAATTTATACGAAGGCCCTGAACGGTTGTGTTAGAGTTTTGTGGGTAAAATGTGCGTTTCCCTTGGTACAATATTCCCTTCTAGATGTTCCAACGTTAAAAACGACTATAACACTGTTGTGCCTGGGAAAATAGTGAAAACATGATTAACCTCCAAATAACAAGGAACAATACGAAAACAGTTATTGCTGTTTTAATGACATAGACATGACACAAACCCATTACCGGTCTTTTACGCCCAAAGTAGAATGGGACGCTAAGAACCATAGCAGTTAAAGAGCGTCCATAAATAAAACTCAATTCAATTTAACACACACACACACACATATTGTAGCGTATGTGTGTGCATTGTCGCGTCGGACACATTATTGCTATGTAGAATGACATTGTTGAACTAATTATTTCATTCGTGACTTTGAATTATTGTCCGGCGCGTCATTTCCCTCCACCTCCTAGTCTGGGAGTGAAGGCAAGTTGAGGGACGAGCCTCTTTGTCTGATAACTGGTCGAATGTCTCCCTCCAATGTTTGTCTGTAACCATTTGGAAATAATGTAACGGCACCAAGGTAACTTTATAATAAAGCAGAGTTAAATGTGAATTTATGTGTTATGTTATAAATATCCCACTCCTGCTTTAGCTTTGTGCAGCTAGGTTCCTGGTTCTCTCGTATGCCACTGTAGCCGCGCTCCCCAATATTTATGCCGGGGTAACTAAGTTTAATATTCTTAGCTGTAAAACCTTTTGGCCTCACCCCGGTGTATAACAATATCTAGATATTGATATTTATTACTTTTTAGTCAACATGGCCTAGTATAACTTCTAACACAATTCACACTAGCTAAAGGCATTAGATTATTACACTATTGACCAGTCATCATTGTGACCAACTTAGATTTCAAGTCCAAGGCAATAACTCTAAGTATTTGCACATGTGTAATAACTAAACTTGATCTGATTACGTTTTACTTTCATTATGCAGTTTAACATGATTAATTTCTCCTGGTACTCGCAGTATCTGTTATGAACAGACATACTTAAATTTATTGCAATTCGTTGTAGAGGTAATGTATACGTTATATTGGCAGCTTTCTGCTTTTCTTGATCTAAAGTTTATTTTTTTATCTAGTATAACCCACATAAAGCTTACACGGCGAAAATTATAAATTCTGAAGAACCTGAAATGGAACAGCCAGGTGAATTTACAGAAGCAGCAGAAAGAATAACACTAGAAGCACTAACCCCCCAAAAATCAGAAAGCAATGTGATATAACATTCAATCGCTTCATGAGCTAGTGTAAGGCAAAACATGTTGAAAATAATTTCACAAAAAATTTCTGCTAGCGAATCAACAAAACATCAAAAGATCTGACATCTGCATTTTTAACGCATTTCTCTTGTTTCAAGAACTGCGTTCTAAACGTCATCTCTGTTAGTTTCAGGAAACAATACAATGCTATTGATATTTTACAAATTCTTGCGCTGTCCAAAATGTAATATATACACACGTGCTAAAACTGATTATATTCTTCTCGTAGTATTGCAAACATCCCTACTTACAACATGAAACCCTACTTTTACCCCTTGTGTCAAATCTACAATTATAGCATTACAGCACACCATGAACACTAATGGCGTTGTGGTTTTCATATTTCTTTACATTTTTGGGAAAAATTATCTGTTTTGTTCCACATTAACCACAAGCACAACTCACATCACATGAATCCCGCCCGAAGCATCACGGGAGCGTTATCAACATTGAGAGCCGGACCTAACCTGAGAGCCCTAAGCTGCAAAACCTAGCCGAGGGGTACCTTTAGAGGTAAGGGAGTGGAGTAGTTTAGGAGCGACGACAGGAAGTAGCCATGGATCTGCTGACCAAACTCGATAATTCAAGTTAGCCACATTTTGTTAGGTTGGCAAAGCTCAGCACCAAATGTCGCCAGTTTCCACTAAATAAGTACAGTGGCTGCAAAGGTTGGGTGGGTGGGCCCAAGGATACCGGTCAACAGTACTTCATAAAACAACTCCACGCACTCCAAGGAACACTCTAGATGTCAAATAAACTTCATTTATTAAGTATTTACCTAGCGTTTCACCTATTTCGTCACACCAAAAGATGCCCATTTTTGTACCCTACCTTACGGTTTACCAGTTATACAGAATCCATTCAGAATGGGTGAGACCATGTTTAAATAAGAATTTCGCACTTGCAGCAAATACAGATATAGTTATATGTAATTCAGACAACTTCCTCTTGTCATAATATACACAAAATTCAATGACATAAAGCCAAAGACGTTAGAGAAGTTACGGACAGGGAACTGAGAGAACTTAAGCGACATTGAAAGGAAAACGTAGAATGTAGCTATTGCAGAGTTAAATCAAAACATTAAAGCGGCATAATAACAACCATACAAATATGAGAGCACATAGCATTTCACGTAATTTTATAAAGTTGCTGTTGTTATTATTATTATTATTATTATTATTACGCATTATTCTGTCGCAACTCTTGAGACTTTATCAAGAAGGGTATCCCATGCGTCCCTTAACATCAGTAAGCGTTTTTAATGGTACAGTGATGCGAATGCGACTGGAATGTGAGTACACTACGCAAGCGCAAAGGAGAGACCAGTAAATCAAATGAAGAACTCGTACAGAATGTGCTCCATTGTTTTGAGGAGTATCTCACACACGGTGAGAAATCTAAACCTAAGGAATTATTATTATTATTATTATTATTATTATTATTATTATTTATTTTTCTGAACATAACAGGCATAACCCCAAATATAATGTTCATTAAAAATATAGTCACATACACGTCACGTAATTATACTCAAGAAACAAACAACAATTATATATCGCAATATAAGTTCCGGAGAAGAAGAAAGAAATAAAAAAAAATGAAAACAGCCAGAGATGAAAAGAAAGAGAAGGTGGCATGGAAGTTATACAATTATTAACTTAAATATTTATATTCATATACGAAATAAAACATTTACCTGCCATTTTTAACTGAGTTTCAGACATGTTGAAGATACCTACATCGGAATAATGTAGTTTGTTATACATGCCTATAATTATGTTTAATGATGTATTTATATGAATTTCTGTGTTTGCTCTAGGGGTAAGAAAAGCTTCTTAAATCTACTTATCTTATTTGGTAGGAATATGTTGGGATAATATTCATATCATGGGTATTAAAACGTAATAGTTTATATAGAAATATTAATCCCGCAATGTGTCTTCAAATTTATAGCTTTAAATTTAAATATATCTAAGAGGGTTTCGTAATTTGTGTACGTAGGGCAATATCGAATTCTTCTAAACAATACGCAATATTTTTAAAAAATGTATTATAGTTTTTCTAAGTTGACATACTTTGTGGCCTTAGAATTTGGAATAATAGACGCATATTCGAGATTTTTTTAACAAAGCAACTCTAAAGTTGAATTAAGGTATTTTCTTTAAACACAAACGAAGCTTTAATAATGAAACGTAGACATTTTAACAATTTTCCTACAATTCAATGTGTCTGTTGAATCTGAGAGTTGTAAAATATGCTCCCCAACCTTTATTTTCAACCATTTCAACGAATAGTGCGCTATTGATGATATAAAGATATTTAAAGGAATTTGTCTAGGAAGGGCAGTTTTACGCACTTACTAATATTAAATGACAGTTTTTTATCTTTGCTCCATGCATATAAACAATCTAGATCATGTTAAGTTTTGAATCGTCTTTAACACTATTGATATTCTGTATAACTTAACATCATCAACAAACATTAATATTTTGGAATGTTTAACGACAGTAGGTAAATCATTTACAAAGCACAAAGAGAACACTCTTTGGGATCTCTGAATTAACATTAATCTGGTGTTGTAAGCATTTTTTGTATAATACAATACCTATTGATGGAGAAGATTACACAGAATCTTATTTTAGAAGAACCAAACATATTTTGAAATGGTAGATCATTTAAGATAATAATTATATTATTGCATACATTTCTGAAAAACATGGGGAATTCAATAAAAAAGCGTATAGATTTTTTGGACTTTAGAAAACGTTTGTCAGAATAGATAAAAACATATTATAGTAAATACCTACAATAGTAGGGAGGATGTCTAGGACTCATTAAACCAACAGAACAGCTGTATTTCAAAACAAAAGCATTAATTAACAATAAACTTAAGATTATTGGGTAAATAGAGTTCTATGGACGTGTAGAATATTGACGTTGTAGTGGGAATGCATCTATCTACTTGAATTCGTTTTCAAATCTAAGTTTAACTCTTATTTGCCGATGATTTGATTCGTATTAAGAAAAAGGAATCTGACCCACTAAAATCGGTCTTTAAGCTTTATCGAGTCTTTTAATAATCCAACTATATGAAATTATCCACAGAAGAGAAACAAAAGTAGCATTTCGAGGAAAACAACCTCCAAGAGCGGAAACAATACTTTATAATGATCAGCTTAGGTAGAAAATCAGCTATGTCAGTTATTTAGGGAATGAATTACCCATGACGTAGATCATGCAGAAAATAAAGTATACAAATTACAGAAGATTGTGGAAGTATTTTATTAGTATAACTCTTTTGAGAGAAAAAACTAAGATTTTACAGTCTTGACTACACCTGCAGTGTACTATAGAGGTAAACCCGGTACATTAACTATGAAACAAATAGTAAAATATAAGCTTCAGAAATGCAGTGTTCAGGCAGAGTTAAAATATACACAAAATTCAATGACATAAAGCCAAAGACGTTAGAGAAGTTACGGACAGGGAACTGAGAGAACTTAAGCGACATTGAAAGGAAAACGTAGAAATACTTGCAGAAACAAAACCATGGAAATGTATTTAGAGATAAGAGTCCAAGAGGAAGACCCAGAAATAGGCTGCTGGATAATCTGTATTTCCTACACCTTTAAGTATAGAAGAAGAAATTTCTAAACACATTGTAGTTTTTCCCAAGAAACAATAAAAGTGGCAAGTCTACAAAGCGTCGAGTGACAAAAGACAACTTACTATAAGTTCCTTTTTTTGAAATACAGAAGCGAATTTCGTTACGATTGGGACCGCAGTGGTTAAGTAACTATACCAGATGTTTATTTTGAGACATCAAGAAATGATTTTAAAATCCATAAAATACGTGATGTAACTCATAGAACTTTTCTAGTCGTAGTAATTTGAAGCTATAAAAAGTCAATCTGTGTCAGGGATAGATTATCAGAGCAGAGCAGTGAGAGAGGAATAACAATTATTTGTGAAAATAAGACAAGAGAACTAGGTTGTTAAAAATATGGTATAGTAATTAAAATGCTTAACCATTTCTAAAAACGGAACGAACATTTTTCCACTTATGGTGAAAGAATTTCATTAAAAACCCTCGACTGATGCTCTTGAATACTTCTTGTGGTTACATAATAGCTTTTCAGTTATACAGATCTCACATACACACACATTAACGACATGGGTAGTGAGAACATTAAGGCAGCGATTCGTGATCGTAATCCCTCCAGAGCCGTCTTTCCTGACTGAGCTTTTTTCCACATCTTCCACATTCCTCATAAGTGACAAACGCTGAGGAGGTACTGTAAACTTGAGCCTGGAACGTTTCCAGCCTAAGTGTTCTTTCCCAATTATCATTTCGAGTATCACCAGCGTCCACCAACTATAGTATAATGTGTGGTAAAACGGGTGTTATACACCACTAAAAATTAAAACTAAAACCTTTTTTTATTTAAAAGATATCGAATCTAAAATTAATTTAGTAATTTGTCCCAATTAATCACATGTACTTCAGCTCAGCTAGAAATATCAATCAATAAGATTTATATTAAGTTCATTCATTATTTCTTGGTGGAGCGGGGTTTTCTGATCCAAACATGTCACCCACAAGGATGCTACTGTTGAATCAGTATCAGCAAGTAAATTGCCTGGTAGTTCTGCATCTGAAGTCAACTGCATGCGTTTCGAACAGTCCGTGTTATTTCACGACTCATTAATTCACCGTCAGTTATTTTGAGCGTGAAAGAAGCTTTACAGATTCTGCACTATGGTTACAATAGTATACCAATCAAGGTCAAAAGATCATAATCGAACCACATCTTTCCCTATTTCTATGCAGTAGGAAGATATGGATTATCTAAGCATGCAATGCATCCAGCAACAATGGACGTTTCTGTCTGCAATATAAGCTTATTTTTAACAATAATATTATTTCTGAAAAAAAAACGTTTTCTCTATAACTTATTGGGATAATGTGCTAAAATCGGCATTTTTTCCGGAACAAGAATCAGAGCTTCAATATAAATTATAAACTATATTTCATTCGTAAACTAGACGAAAGCAACCGCTAATATATGACACACGCTTTTTTCTGAGTAAGACACTGATGCATATACCATATAGTGACAGAGGTAAATGGATCCTTAATTCTTCAACCAATAGTCATTGTAACTTTTTATGACCCAAACATGTACATCATGTGTGTCTTGCCTCGGCTGCTCCGCTGTGTCCTTCTCTTTTTGATATTGTTGTCATATGAATAACATGGATCAAGGGAGTAGATTGAGAAACTCCATGGTTTTTTGTGTGTATTCTCTTTATTAATGAATAATGATTTAAATTAACTTCAGATGATTTAACATAGAAATAGAAGACGCAATTGCTTATCCTATCTCCATTTCTGCAGTTAAAGGTTAAACTTTACGCTATTACATGCTGGCTGTAGAAGAAACGTTTAGACATACTTTCCAATCTAATTCAAAATCTGCTAGTTCAGACAATTGAGTGTATAGTACCTCTGTTTATCTTTCCCTGCTCTTTTATTACCTGTCCTTTTATTTTCCTAGTGTGCTCTGTTCATTATCTCTCTTTAAGAACATGGGTCCACCGGACCCCGCTTTCGAGAAAGTATTCGCTTATCCAGATAACTAATATGCTGAGCTAAAGGTCTAACTGGATAGTATTCCGCCTATCTCAATAAATACTCTCTATAGACACGTTACAAGATACACCTTACCTGAGAGTCTCCACACAAGCATTTGGTTTCACATAAGAAAGAAGACTTAATATTACGCGTGCTTTCGATTAGCTTGTGTAAGTCATTATTATTAGTGCCGTCACAATATTTTGGAGTTCAAATTATTATCCTTCCTCTGTCGAAAGTCAGGTTATAAATTTAAAATTCTAATAAAACTCTTATTGTATAAAATCTATTATTTTTAATATAAATCTTATTGATTGATATTTCTAGCTGAGCTGAAGTACATGTGATTAATTGGGACAAATTACTAAATTAATTTTAGATTCGATATCTTTTAAATAAAAAAAGGTTTTAGTTTTAATTTTTAGTGGTGTATAACACCCGTTTTACCACACATTATACTATAGTTGGTGGACGCTGGTGATACTCGAAATGATAATTGGGAAAGAACACTTAGGCTGGAAACGTTCCAGGCTCAAGTTTACAGTACCTCCTCAGCGTTTGTCACTTATGAGGAATGTGGAAGATGTGGAAAAAAGCTCAGTCAGGAAAGACGGCTCTGGAGGGATTACGATCACGAATCGCTGCCTTAATGTTCTCACTACCCATGTCGTTAATGTGTGTGTATGTGAGATCTGTATAACTGAAAAGCTATTATGTAACCACAAGAAGTATTCAAGAGCATCAGTCGAGGGTTTTTAATGAAATTCTTTCACCATAAGTGGAAAAATGTTCGTTCCGTTTTTAGAAATGGTTAAGCATTTTAATTACTATACCATATTTTTAACAACCTAGTTCTCTTGTCTTATTTTCACAAATAATTGTTATTCCTCTCTCACTGCTCTGCTCTGATAATCTATCCCTGACACAGATTGACTTTTTATAGCTTCAAATTACTACGACTAGAAAAGTTCTATGAGTTACATCACGTATTTTATGGATTTTAAAATCATTTCTTGATGTCTCAAAATAAACATCTGGTATAGTTACTTAACCACTGCGGTCCCAATCGTAACGAAATTCGCTTCTGTATTTCAAAAAAAGGAACTTATAGTAAGTTGTCTTTTGTCACTCGACGCTTTGTAGACTTGCCACTTTTATTGTTTCTTGGGAAAAACTACAATGTGTTTAGAAATTTCTTCTTCTATACTTAAAGGTGTAGGAAATACAGATTATCCAGCAGCCTATTTCTGGGTCTTCCTCTTGGACTCTTATCTCTAAATACATTTCCATGGTTTTGTTTCTGCAAGTATTTCTACGTTTTCCTTTCAATGTCGCTTAAGTTCTCTCAGTTCCCTGTCCGTAACTTCTCTAACGTCTTTGGCTTTATGTCATTGAATTTTGTGTATATTTTAACTCTGCCTGAACACTGCATTTCTGAAGCTTATATTTTACTATTTGTTTCATAGTTAATGTACCGGGTTTACCTCTATAGTACACTGCAGGTGTAGTCAAGACTGTAAAATCTTAGTTTTTTCTCTCAAAAGAGTTATACTAATAAAATACTTCCACAATCTTCTGTAATTTGTATACTTTATTTTCTGCATGATCTACGTCATGGGTAATTCATTCCCTAAATAACTGACATAGCTGATTTTCTACCTAAGCTGATCATTATAAAGTATTGTTTCCGCTCTTGGAGGTTGTTTTCCTCGAAATGCTACTTTTGTTTCTCTTCTGTGGATAATTTCATATAGTTGGATTATTAAAAGACTCGATAAAGCTTAAAGACCGATTTTAGTGGGTCAGATTCCTTTTTCTTAATACGAATCAAATCATCGGCAAATAAGAGTTAAACTTAGATTTGAAAACGAATTCAAGTAGATAGATGCATTCCCACTACAACGTCAATATTCTACACGTCCATAGAACTCTATTTACCCAATAATCTTAAGTTTATTGTTAATTAATGCTTTTGTTTTGAAATACAGCTGTTCTGTTGGTTTAATGAGTCCTAGACATCCTCCCTACTATTGTAGGTATTTACTATAATATGTTTTTATCTATTCTGACAAACGTTTTCTAAAGTCCAAAAAATCTATACGCTTTTTTATTGAATTCCCCATGTTTTTCAGAAATGTATGCAATAATATAATTATTATCTTAAATGATCTACCATTTCAAAATATGTTTGGTTCTTCTAAAATAAGATTCTGTGTAATCTTCTCCATCAATAGGTATTGTATTATACAAAAAATGCTTACAACACCAGATTAATGTTAATTCAGAGATCCCAAAGAGTGTTCTCTTTGTGCTTTGTAAATGATTTACCTACTGTCGTTAAACATTCCAAAATATTAATGTTTGTTGATGATGTTAAGTTATACAGAATATCAATAGTGTTAAAGACGATTCAAAACTTAACATGATCTAGATTGTTTATATGCATGGAGCAAAGATAAAAAACTGTCATTTAATATTAGTAAGTGCGTAAAACTGCCCTTCCTAGACAAATTCCTTTAAATATCTTTATATCATCAATAGCGCACTATTCGTTGAAATGGTTGAAAATAAAGGTTGGGGAGCATATTTTACAACTCTCAGATTCAACAGACACATTGAATTGTAGGAAAATTGTTAAAATGTCTACGTTTCATTATTAAAGCTTCGTTTGTGTTTAAAGAAAATACCTTAATTCAACTTTAGAGTTGCTTTGTTAAAAAAATCTCGAATATGCGTCTATTATTCCAAATTCTAAGGCCACAAAGTATGTCAACTTAGAAAAACTATAATACATTTTTTAAAAATATTGCGTATTGTTTAGAAGAATTCGATATTGCCCTACGTACACAAATTACGAAACCCTCTTAGATATATTTAAATTTAAAGCTATAAATTTGAAGACACATTGCGGGATTAATATTTCTATATAAACTATTACGTTTTAATACCCATGATATGAATATTATCCCAACATATTCCTACCAAATAAGATAAGTAGATTTAAGAAGCTTTTCTTACCCCTAGAGCAAACACAGAAATTCATATAAATACATCATTAAACATAATTATAGGCATGTATAACAAACTACATTATTCCGATGTAGGTATCTTCAACATGTCTGAAACTCAGTTAAAAATGGCAGGTAAATGTTTTATTTCGTATATGAATATAAATATTTAAGTTAATAATTGTATAACTTCCATGCCACCTTCTCTTTCTTTTCATCTCTGGCTGTTTTCATTTTTTTTTATTTCTTTCTTCTTCTCCGGAACTTATATTGCGATATATAATTGTTGTTTGTTTCTTGAGTATAATTACGTGACGTGTATGTGACTATATTTTTAATGAACATTATATTTGGGGTTATGCCTGTTATGTTCAGAAAAATAAATAATAATAATAATAATAATAATAATAATAATTCCTTAGGTTTAGATTTCTCACCGTGTGTGAGATACTCCTCAAAACAATGGAGCACATTCTGTACGAGTTCTTCATTTGATTTACTGGTCTCTCCTTTGCGCTTGCGTAGTGTACTCACATTCCAGTCGCATTCGCATCACTGTACCATTAAAAACGCTTACTGATGTTAAGGGACGCATGGGATACCCTTCTTGATAAAGTCTCAAGAGTTGCGACAGAATAATGCGTAATAATAATAATAATAATAATAATAACAACAGCAACTTTATAAAATTACGTGAAATGCTATGTGCTCTCATATTTGTATGGTTGTTATTATGCCGCTTTAATGTTTTGATTTAACTCTGCAATAGCTACATTCTACGTTTTCCTTTCAATGTCGCTTAAGTTCTCTCAGTTCCCTGTCCGTAACTTCTCTAACGTCTTTGGCTTTATGTCATTGAATTTTGTGTATATTATGACAAGAGGAAGTTGTCTGAATTACATATAACTATATCTGTATTTGCTGCAAGTGCGAAATTCTTATTTAAACATGGTCTCACCCATTCTGAATGGATTCTGTATAACTGGTAAACCGTAAGGTAGGGTACAAAAATGGGCATCTTTTGGTGTGACGAAATAGGTGAAACGCTAGGTAAATACTTAATAAATGAAGTTTATTTGACATCTAGAGTGTTCCTTGGAGTGCGTGGAGTTGTTTTATGAAGTACTGTTGACCGGTATCCTTGGGCCCACCCACCCAACCTTTGCAGCCACTGTACTTATTTAGTGGAAACTGGCGACATTTGGTGCTGAGCTTTGCCAACCTAACAAAATGTGGCTAACTTGAATTATCGAGTTTGGTCAGCAGATCCATGGCTACTTCCTGTCGTCGCTCCTAAACTACTCCACTCCCTTACCTCTAAAGGTACCCCTCGGCTAGGTTTTGCAGCTTAGGGCTCTCAGGTTAGGTCCGGCTCTCAATGTTGATAACGCTCCCGTGATGCTTCGGGCGGGATTCATGTGATGTGAGTTGTGCTTGTGGTTAATGTGGAACAAAACAGATAATTTTTCCCAAAAATGTAAAGAAATATGAAAACCACAACGCCATTAGTGTTCATGGTGTGCTGTAATGCTATAATTGTAGATTTGACACAAGGGGTAAAAGTAGGGTTTCATGTTGTAAGTAGGGATGTTTGCAATACTACGAGAAGAATATAATCAGTTTTAGCACGTGTGTATATATTACATTTTGGACAGCGCAAGAATTTGTAAAATATCAATAGCATTGTATTGTTTCCTGAAACTAACAGAGATGACGTTTAGAACGCAGTTCTTGAAACAAGAGAAATGCGTTAAAAATGCAGATGTCAGATCTTTTGATGTTTTGTTGATTCGCTAGCAGAAATTTTTTGTGAAATTATTTTCAACATGTTTTGCCTTACACTAGCTCATGAAGCGATTGAATGTTATATCACATTGCTTTCTGATTTTTGGGGGGTTAGTGCTTCTAGTGTTATTCTTTCTGCTGCTTCTGTAAATTCACCTGGCTGTTCCATTTCAGGTTCTTCAGAATTTATAATTTTCGCCGTGTAAGCTTTATGTGGGTTATACTAGATAAAAAAATAAACTTTAGATCAAGAAAAGCAGAAAGCTGCCAATATAACGTATACATTACCTCTACAACGAATTGCAATAAATTTAAGTATGTCTGTTCATAACAGATACTGCGAGTACCAGGAGAAATTAATCATGTTAAACTGCATAATGAAAGTAAAACGTAATCAGATCAAGTTTAGTTATTACACATGTGCAAATACTTAGAGTTATTGCCTTGGACTTGAAATCTAAGTTGGTCACAATGATGACTGGTCAATAGTGTAATAATCTAATGCCTTTAGCTAGTGTGAATTGTGTTAGAAGTTATACTAGGCCATGTTGTCTAAAAAGTAATAAATATCAATATCTAGATATTGTTATACACCGGGGTGAGGCCAAAAGGTTTTACAGCTAAGAATATTAAACTTAGTTACCCCGGCATAAATATTGGGGAACGCGGCTACAGTGGCATACGAGAGAACCAGGAACCTAGCTGCACAAAGCTAAAGCAGGAGTGGGATATTTATAACATAACACATAAATTCACATTTAACTCTGCTTTATTATAAAGTTACCTTGGTGCCGTTACATTATTTCCAAATGGTTACAGACAAACATTGGAGGGAGACATTCGACCAGTTATCAGACAAAGAGGCTCGTCCCTCAACTTGCCTTCACTCCCAGACTAGGAGGTGGAGGGAAATGACGCGCCGGACAATAATTCAAAGTCACGAATGAAATAATTAGTTCAACAATGTCATTCTACATAGCAATAATGTGTCCGACGCGACAATGCACACACATACGCTACAATATGTGTGTGTGTGTGTGTTAAATTGAATTGAGTTTTATTTATGGACGCTCTTTAACTGCTATGGTTCTTAGCGTCCCATTCTACTTTGGGCGTAAAAGACCGGTAATGGGTTTGTGTCATGTCTATAGTGAAACGGGTCCGTTTCGTCACACCAAATAACGGCCAAAGATTGCAGAACTCATTGAAATATGTCATTAAAACAGCAATAACTGTTTTCGTATTGTTCCTTGTTATTTGGAGGTTAATCATGTTTTCACTATTTTCCCAGGCACAACAGTGTTATAGTCGTTTTTAACGTTGGAACATCTAGAAGGGAATATTGTACCAAGGGAAACGCACATTTTACCCACAAAACTCTAACACAACCGTTCAGGGCCTTCGTATAAATTATTGTGTTCAAGAACAATGCCGTATTAATACTGTGTTTCATTATGACTCTAGTCTGCACAGACAGCGTATAGGCTAAAGAAGTTGTACCACTTAATAAAAAAACCCTTGAGTAAAATTTAAGTTCAACGCTTCAGGAGTGGAATAAGATGTACTTCGATTCGGGAATAATGAAAGAATATGTTTTCATTAAAAATAGAATATATAAACTTTGGTAATTTTACGCTTGCTGCTCCCCTTCAAAATTATCACGCTATCACTTCTGGTTCTCATTTACTTTGAAATGCAAACCATTTGCATCTTCCCCTTCTTCCCACTGTAACCTATCTCTCTCTCGCTCTCTCACTTTATTTTACTTGATTATGACTAAACATGTGTTATTCTTGCGCAAGACACTTATTGTGTTGTTCTGCTAACAGCGAACAGCAGGAGCCATTTATATTATGTTCCACCACGAAGAGGTATGTTACCCCAGGAGAGTTGTTATAGGCTTTATTAAAGTCTTTGTTTAGCCTTTATTAAGGTCCTTCCAAAGTAGTTTATGTTGGAAATATTTTGTTTCACTCCCCCATCCCTTCTAATGTTTATTATCTTGTGAAAATGGGCTTACGTCCCCCTCGACTAACTGCAGCATTTCCTGTCTTCAGGAAGCCTTTCCTTTGGTTGAGGCAACTCCGTCAGTTGTGATGTGCGGGAAGTATTCATTGAACTGACAGGAAATAAAAGGTGTCATTGACGCATTCAGTGCAAATATGATGGGTTTTAATTTCATATGATACAAGAAATTTATCGAATACGGAAGAGTTGCTATCGCCTTTACTCTTTTTGTCATTGTATCACAATATTCTACTCCGAGGTTTACTAGCAGAAGATTATTTAGGTGCTAAAGATGATCTCTTCCTTATTTGAAGTCGTATAGGCATACATGTATTCTTCTTGTTTTATCCAGTTCAATAATGTGTGTTTGAAATGAGTTCCGAGAACAAGAAGTTTTCATGCAAATTGCTTTGTTCACTTCCTTTTAGCCATTCCTATATACCATTTTCCATCCGGTTTATAATTTAATACCTTGTTTTTGTATCGTGCACTATTTTATTTTGATAAATCTCTATATACACTCATTCATGTTTGTCTGCAGACTTACTTGCCTTTTTATCGGTTCACTTTTACTGTTTCTTAAAGTAACCCCATGATCGCAAATGTTTTAATTTTTGCTGCGTTTAACCTTCTCATGTTTTTTTTTCCGTTAATACCCAGGATTGCTGCACTATAATGGGATGATTTAGATTATACTATATGATTTTGTCTCATAATTTTCCTAAATCAATTCTATACGCCTATTTACTATAATTTATCATTATCATCATGATAGTCTACTTTAGTCTACTTTATACCTCAGATCAATATTCTGTCGCAGCTACACGGAAGTGATACTTTAATGTAGTTTTAGATTAGCCAAAATTCATTTTCTCGTCACTCAAAGTATAAAGTAGAATGTGGAATCGTCTCTATAGTTATACATTTAAAGTTTTATCCAAGATTTTTTACTCATATTTGTTCTTTATGATCTTAATTTTGCATTTTAGTTTCCAGCTTTATTATTCTTATCGTAATTAATTTCATATAATGGAATATTATGTTCTAAATATTTGCAACAGTTAATCTATTCTAATATATCATCACGTATTCATATACTTGCTTACGTTATGTTCAGTCTCCTTTGTTATTCCTGTAGTTTTATTAGTGACATGTTTCATATTATATCATAATAAAACATTACTTAACTTTGTGACCTCCTATAGAACATCTTGCATTTCGGTTAGCACCAATTAGTCATCTACAGAAAGGTAATTGTATCCCATGTATATATGTGTGTGTGTGTTGTTGTTGTTGGAATTAGTTCTTAAATGAACCTGTTTATCAAAGCGAATTGGTAACTAGTGTTTCTTGATTGTATACCTAAATAATTAATATTTATAAACATTTCAAGAAATGCAGTAGGGACTAATTAGGTGCTTTTAATCGCTGATATTTTGTCTACTGTTATAAATAACCAGAATGCAAAGTAAGCCTGTAAACATGAAATAGTCCTAATATGAAAACAAATTCCTTTACTTTTGGCCGGAAATTCAAAATCTTAAATAAAAATATAAATTATCCATGGTTATATTCCACATGAAGTAAATGAAGGGAAGTGATTACACAGAAATTACAAGGAATATACGGTTCGTGATAGCAATGCATTTTAAAAGTACATGTGAACGGCAGTTTCACGAGACACTGGAGCTGAAAAGTTTGTTTTTCATTTGTAAGTAAACAACTCATCTCTTTAATTGTTTAACCATGTGGTAGAAGACATTTATAGCATCTAAAAACTTTATATTTCTAAATGAACGTGTTCAAATAAACATTTGCTTATGTTCATTACATTAATGTATATCGTTTTGGACATTAAGTTTACGCATAAAAGCCGTTTGAAATTCGTTCAGTACAATAACGTATTTCCTATTGAATGCTTTATGGTGTTTCATTTTGCTGACTTTTCTCTGAAGTTTTGTTAACCATACGAAGAGTTAAGCGGAGTAACCGGACTATCAGCATAGAAAATGTTCAGCTGAACGTTTCAAAATTATGACATAACTTCCGTGCGGATAGTAGAGTTTTCTGAAATATTATCCAAATTGTAATACTTGATCAAAAACTCTGATATGTTTCATTCACATGCCTTTCTACTAATTCTTCAACAAACTATTCTTACAAAAGCTTATTCTTCTATCTATTTTGTATTAATCGAGATGAATATTTACAAAAAAAGTTTTGTTACATATTACCTTGTAGGTTCAAGGAGTTTAAAGGAATACATTAGGCTTAAGCTATAGTCGAATCTTTTAAGAGAGGGTCGCTCTGGGATGGCTTTGAAATTTTGTTATCTTTGCATCAACATGAGGGGGGATAAAACAATTTTTCACTTGACAAAGGTGTAATTATTTGAAAACTCCAATCAATGAAAAACAGATATCTGAAACGATTAACTCCGTAAAGTAAATTTATTTGACATAAACGAGATCTACATTTGTTTTGTAGTAAGATTTTGTTACCTTTTACGGTTTAACAATTATGCAAAATACATTCACCATGAAGCAGACCTTCTTGTCTGCTTCCGTTAAAAGGCTAGAGGCTATTCACATAAAATTCAAGAAACACGTTTTATTTGTCATAAAACATCTGAAAGCTTATTGTATTTTAATCAAAATTGTTGTAGTCATTCTGGGAAAATAAAGGTTCTTGAAACATTTTCCATTGTGTAAAGAATTATTTGGGGTGAGGGAATTTTCTTGAAATCTTCGTGTAAATACCTGGAACATGCTGAGCCTAAATGCCAAATTCGGTATTTAGCAGACTTTTAAGTTACACTGTACACTTAGAAACACTGGCACAAAAACATTTCTCTAAAAATACTCTTTTTATTCTGGGACTTCAATACATGTACTTCCGGTGAAATGTTGACATCGAATTTTTAGATGGAATACAGAGAATGTAAAAGTGTCATTAACTATTAACTTTTATTCTTCTTGAAGATAATTCAGCTGGGAAAAATCTTAAAATATACTGTTTTGATTTGTGAGACTTGAAATTTTTATCACAATATCGTACTGTAAAACCAAGCGTTGTATGCGAACTTTTAGTCAGTTTTGTGCAATTCTTTCAGTAGCATTAAGTTTTTGCTATTGAATGACGTATTTACATTGTGTCTAAATAGGATGACGAGCTCGAAAGTGTGTGTTGGGTAGTAAAACCACACATATTTTCAGTTTGAAGTAAGGATGACATTCAAAAGAACTCCATATCTCTGTAGAGGAAACATTAGTACTGTTGATACCTTTAGAACAAATAAGAATGATATGTTTCGTAATATATATATATATATATATATAATTAGACTTCGGATTTTTAGGCAAATGCCTATTTACTTCCCCTAGGAAAATGTGCAAAATAATTATTGCAGACGTTTGCAATTAATAGAAAACTGATCTCATTGGGGGGAGTTTTATAGTGCCCATAAAATGACCTAAAATGGAGATTAGTGCCTTTTAAGATTCTGTATTATACTTACTTAGAATTATTTATTTTAAATTTTCATTAATGCAGGGAATGACACCACATTGCCGTGAGAAGACTACAGAAGAATTTGTGTCAACAGCAAAAACCACACTATTTACTGCTGGCCGCAACAGTTGATATACTTCTGATTAACGGTTTAACTACCAATCGTTTTGAATGCCTCAACAACAACGCGCAATACATGGCTTACATTTCATTTCTTCTCTGAGTATGGTTTAAATCTCATATCCTGTATTGTATTAAATGCAGTGCATAGCAGTGTAAAGAGAAACAATGCCGAAAAACAAGTGTTCCACAGGTTCTTTAATTCTTTCTTGGATAGTGGATTATAATGATTTCATTTACGACAGGAAAACGTTTTTGTCCTTTATGTCACAAGCAGGTAAGAATTAAACATCTTCTTTGTTAGGGCAAGTAAGGCAGTAACTAATTTATTAGTTTTAGTATGTGTTCAAATTATCTATAAAAATGGAAATTTATAAATTGGACAGGATATTATGTACGCTTATTGTGCCCTATAAATAAAATATGTTTTTAAAGCGAATTGTGACCTAATAAAAGCCAGAAGTAGTAGAATGGTGACTGCCAGACAATTTTAACGGCAGTTTGCTAGGATGGAAACTGCATTTGGACTTTAGATTAACAACAATGGTTGGCAAAATTATTGGAATAATATACATTATTGTTACCGAAGAGATCTCCAAGCAAGTGAACTTTGCCATGTTCAAGACTTTCAAGACAATATCATCGAAATGCATCAAAGTCTTACGTTCAACTTAAATCCATGCTATTAGTACAGTAAGCGCAAAACAAAAATTCAATCCACTGTAAACATCTACTTAGCAACTAAAATCCAAAGGAAACAAATTCGGTTAAATGTTTCCATTGTACGCTCTATGCGAGCCTGGGTTGCCGCATACGAGTTCCATGGGTGTTCTAGGCGCGCTTCCACGTTCCGACTGCTCCGCCGCGTTCCGACTGAATATCGCTGCAGCTAACTTAAAGCAATCACCATTACCGCAAACATGCCGCCACATGGAACACACTATCGCCCGCAATATTGACACTATTACACACCCTACTGAAAACAATTTACGAAGTAATCGCTACCACTGCATTTAACTATGGCAAGCAGCAGAAGACAGCACGTTACAAGGATGGCAACTGAATTTGGACTGTAGATCGACAATAGTAACTGGCACAATTACTGGAGCAATATACATTATTATTCCAAGAGTATAAGCTTCACCGTTCTCAGCGCTGGGTCCCTTTTTATTTACAGTTTTTATAAATGACCTGAATACAAATTTAGCCTCTCATTTGGTATTGTATGCCAATGACTCTCTATGTAACAGGAAAAAACATAATGTACGTAAAAACTAACCTTAAAAGATCTGAAGCTGCTCAGAAATGGTTCCTTTCAATTCAAGTGACAATTAATTCAAGTAAAAATCAAAATGTTATGTTTTCTCTAAATTACGAAATAGGATGTGTTGAAACCAAAACGCAGTATGTTAAATTATTAGCTTTGTTTTTCGATAGCAGCTTCACCTGGGATAATTACGTAAGTTTTATCTGTAGAAAACTAGGAAGAGTTATCTAAGTATTAAAGCCGTTAAAAACACCCGCTTCACGTTCTGTGTTAATGTCATATGATGTATTTTTTCCATTCAATTACGAATTATGGATTGGGACAATGGGGTATTTCTTCCTCTACAGAAAAAGCCGTTGTATGACAAAAAGGCAATAAGATACATATATTCGAGGGCTTTTCAAAAGGATTCATGTAGGGAAAGTTTCAAAATGTTACAAATTATGACCTTATCTTCACTCTGTATTTATATGAATTTAACAAATGTTACACAAAGCAATGGATTCCCAGAAGGTTTACATTCGCATAATTATGAAACAAGAGATAGAAGTTGTGTGAATTTAAATAAACGTACACTAGCTAAACCTATAAACAGTTATAAATACCTATAGATCAAGTTTTCCAATAACCTGAGTCTATTAGCGCATTGCATACAAATACTTTTCACAAACTTATGGCCAAATGCCTAAACCCTCAGGCATTTTATATTGTAGATAACTTTATGTCAAAAAATTACACATATAGACTTGTTTCAATGTTAGTACCTATCTAGCTTTGGACAAGTGTGGCTTTATTTGATATTATTCAGCAACGCTTATTTTATACTCTATATGATTAATGGTTGAAAACAAACTTCGAAAAAGAATTCAAAAGCATTTCAATAAACATACCTTTAGCGTCCCGGCAGCGGCCGAAGTTAAAACTATAACGTATTCCTTCCAAGTGTACATTATAAGAATTTGTGTCTGAGTCCCTGCTACTTTGCTCAGCGAATTAGTTGCTGAATGCCTTGGATATACGTATATTTAGGGATAAAAAAAATAAAAAGTGCGCTCCGAAACCTGGGTCCTATGCTAATACACAAGACTTCTTCCAGTGAAGCAGGCGCACGTTGGCCATTAAACAGGCCAATTGTGCCATTTACCACGACCTTGGAAAAGAAAGAAATGATGCTAAAAGGGGCAATAAGATCCGATAAAAAAGTGCGCAAGCAAAGACGATGTCCTAAATAGTTTCAAATTCTGTCTATCCTTCCGAAAGGAACACCTCGAAAGCACAAGAGAGGCGCCAGAGAAAAGTCCTTTCCACAGAGCAAATTACACTGCCTCACCACAGCTCATCAAGTCTATAATCGTCTATAATCCACCCCTACAATCGCACACGAAGCAGAGAAACCACTAGAACACCGAAGGCGAGCGTGGGCGCTCCAGCGGAAATTACTAGGTTAGGTTTGGCGCAGAGTACACAGCTAAATGGGGCATTTTAGCGGATATTTTACAGCATTTAGCGGATTCTTACATTATTTTGAGAAATTTTTATATCCATTTCGAGCAGTATGACAGCATTTCAGACATTGGTGTAGGCAGTTTTGACATTGTTACGAGTTATTTCGGTATTAGGAGCTGTTCACACTTTAAAAGCCTTTTTGGAACCGTTTCAATCATTTGTTGTATTTTATTATTCATTCACCAGTGGAGCTATTTTGGTGATTTTATGGGTTTTGGTGCATTTATGCAGTACTTCGTGGTGTTTTACATATTTTGCGTACTTTTAAAGTAACTTTCTGAACGTCTTGTAAACCTCAGGATGTTGAGATAGTAGCATGTGAGTCCAGGAGGGATACGCAATGTGTAGTTTATGGTGTTTCTAACCCAAACTAAGCTAACCTACATTATACTAATTACATAACTGTATTAACATCATTTATACTAGTCACATTAACTTCAACAATTAAATTAATTAAAATAATGACATTACTACATTAATTAGATAATCCTACACTAAGCTAAGCTAACAATGCTAACCTAACCTAGATCGTCTTTTCACCATTTTCTATCCTGTCACCATCCAACTTAACCTGGGCCTAAAATGCTAACCTAACCTGGACCACCCTCATCATCTATTCTATCTTATTGTGACCTAACCTATATTAGGTCACCCCATGTAGACCTAAGTTCAATGGTTTCTTTCATCATTTTGCTCTGCTTTGTTTCAGAGTTATTTTAAGGCAATTTGAAGCTACTTTGAACACTTTTACAGCAGTTTTAACACAGAAGCACACCGTTTGGAGTACTGGTACAGTATTTTAGGGCCTTTCGAGAGATTTTGAGGGTACTTTGCGCTCGGGATCAGATACGTTTGGCACTCTTCCAGGCATTGTTATGGACATTTTGGGTCACTTTGAAGCCATGTTAGACACTTTGGTGATGTAAGGTCGCGTTGCAGTAAGCAATGTAAAAAGAGAATTAAAATAGTACTGAAGTTTAATCATTTATCATGGTATGTTTACCAGTTTATTATGTTTTGTTAACAAAGCAAAAGTAGTAAATTTGGTATAAAGTGGACATTTTCATGTAACAAAAACACAATAAATCAACATTTAAGGTTTAGAATGTGTTTTTGCATTATTCTATTCACGGAGTACACGCACGGTGCTACATATATGTGATACCAATGCGCGTGATAAATAAGAAACCCAACAGCATGTCGGAAGACGAATGTGCACAGAGTCGACTGGAAACGAACATCAGCATTAAAATTCCACTCTTTATTTGGGAAAACCTGAAATTTGGTTCTACCAAGTAGTATCTCAATTTAATATTATACAAATTAAATCAGAAGACATCAAATTCAACCACTTATTATCTCAGTTAGAGCCTAAATTTTTAGGAAGCATTTGGAATACTATAAGAGCAGTGAATCAAATACATATACCTTACTAAAGAACGACTCTTTAATGTAAATTGAACATAAGCGAATTAAGAGGTTAGTTACTGGCATAGACTTAGGAGACCAGATACCGAGTCAGTTGCTAAGGAAGATGGAAGCTTTAGCTGGTGTAGACGTCTCAGATAAGGCACTGAAAAGCTTATGGTTGCAAAAATTGTCCGATTCTTCAAAAGTAATGCGGAATTAGAAAAAATAGTCAAAATGTCAGATAGAATAATAGAAGTGAATCCCGGTAGCGTGTTGTATTCTGTAAAGCTTCATACGGGAGAGCTTGAATCTAAAATTGTATCTATACTGTAACTAACCTTATGGCTAAAATAGCAGGAA
Organism: Deroplatys truncata; assembly: GCA_030765065.1. Taxonomy (NCBI): domain Eukaryota; kingdom Metazoa; phylum Arthropoda; class Insecta; order Mantodea; family Mantidae; genus Deroplatys; species Deroplatys truncata. Next base: position 275,355,035 of record CM060981.1, read on the forward strand.
TGGAGCAACATATTGAAGCCCTGTCTCTCCGTGGCTAGGATAGATCTTGCAATAGGAATCAAAGCCGCCATCGTAATAAGACCCGTAGCAAATCTAGGAGGAGGTACAACCTTCAGAAAAAAACTTCTACTACCATTTCAGATTTGGACAACGCCGAAAACCGGAAGAATTCGCTTCTTTATGCCTGGTCGGGGAAGGGGAGCTCAACTCAGAAGTTGAATTAGTGGCAAGTTCTGCTGCTGAAATATGTTGTAATACTCACCTACTGTTACAGGCGGGAAAAAACGGTTTTGTAACTTCTAGCAGACAGTAACGTGATGTATTTACAATTACACGTTGAGAGTTCCTATAAACTGTATGCAGCCACGTGGACTGAAACTCCTACATATGCTATTAAGGTGGTCACTCTGGACTTTGCATTGGGACGCCATTTTCAGTGGTCATTTATAGTAGCAAAAATCAACAAGGCAATATTAGGAGCATATTTTTTTTAAGAAACTTCCAGTATTGGTTGGTATACATAACAAAACATTGTTAGAGGGTGTAACTAAGCTGCGTGCAGGTGAAGATATGCTAGTTTAACAAGAACATGTACTGAACCTTATAAGTCAGGATTTCAAATTTACGGACCTGTTGTCTCAATATCCAGAAATATTAACCCAATTTGGTACTTAGTAAAGCTAAACATAATATTAGGCACCACATTCACACTGAAGGACCATCTGTGTACGCTAGGGCAGGACAATTGGACCCATAGCGCATGGAAGTGGCAAAACAGAAATTTCAATTTATGTTGGACAATACTAGTGTTAGGCCCTCTAAATTCCCCCTGGGTCAGCCCTGTTCATCTTGTAAATGAAATATATGGCTTTTAAGGTTTAATGGGGATTACAGAATATTAAAAGAGAAGACTGTTGCTAATCATTATCCTATATCACGGATAGAAAGTTTTCAGTGCTTCCTGGAAGGCAAGAAGGTGTTTTCAAAACTTTCTCACTTTAAGGCTCCCTACCCAAAGCTTACTACTATCAGCACCTAATGCTTAAGAAGATAAACAAAAAAACTGCTATCATTACACCTTTTGGCCTTTTCTAAATTAATGTAATGAGTTTTGGACTCAGGAATGCACTTTCAATTATTCAAGTTTTATTAATAAAGTACTTCATGGACAAATTCTGCTTTTCCTTACTTAGATGGCATTGTAATAGTTTCATTCAACAAAGAGGAACACAGATCACACTTGAAAAAGGTGTTTGAAAGGCTGTTAAGGTATGGCTCCGTATTAATATATGAAACTCTATCTTTGGAATAGAACGGTTGAGATTTCTTAGACGTTTGATAACTCCAGGAGGATCCAAAACGTTACCTGAGATGTGCAAGCAATTCTTCATTACAATTTGCCTAATAAACTGCATGAGCTAGGCATCTTTCTCGATGTTCTCAGTCATTATAGGTGTTACCTGAAAGATAGCGCGAAAACTCAAGCTGTTCTTCATGATTGCTTAAAAGGGTAGAAGAAAAAGGACAATAGACATTTCGATATCCTGACCTACCAATGGCACTGAGACCTCAGAATCTGCATTTGAATCAGTACTACAGCAGTTTGAGAATGGAACTTGGAAACCTGTTGTTTTGTTCTCACAAAAGCTCAGTAATACTCAAACGGTTTACAGCACATGCGACTGAGAATTGTTGGAAATTTATTTTTCAATTGCAAAATTTAAATATCTACTGGAACGAAGACAGTTTGTAATCTTCACTGATCACAAACAAATCACTTATGCATTTAAACAAAACAACTAAATGGCATCCCATAGACAAATGAGCCAGCTACAATTTATTTCATAGTTTTCCACACACATCCGACATATTAGTGGTCGAAGGAACATTGTTGCTAATTCCTTGTCCCGAGCGGAAGAAGTTTCAACAACTGACTACGAGGAAATAGCCAAGAGACAAATTCAAGATAATGAACTTTAATAGCTACAGAAAGTAATTTTTTGCAATTTAAACGGTACCCTCTTCCATCAGGCCAAATGTTCTGAGTGATACATCTACCGAAAATGTCAGACCATATATTCCTCAGCAATTTCGTAGAACATATATTTCTGAAATTCTATGGATTAGCTCACCTCGGTATCAAAGCCACAGTAAAGCTGTTAACCAGTAAATTAATTTGGTTCTGATATTCGACAGCAGAAAAAATCCAGGACCAACTGCCAGAGAAACAAGGTTACTCGCCACACAAGATCGTAACTTGGAGCGTACGAGGAGCCTGTCGAACGATTCAGTGCGCCACATTCCATCTCATTGGACCTCTACTTCCTTCAGATGGCATGACATTGTTTAACTTGCATTGACAGATTTACATCTTGGATGGAAGCTATTATTCCTGATATAACCGCTGAAGCAGTCTCAAGAGCTTTCTATCAGCATTGGGTATCAAGATTTCGCATTCTATCACGTCCAATCACAGACTGTTGCACACAATTTAATTCGCAAATATTTATGAATGTGAGTGCAGCATGTGGAATAAAAAGTGCAACACACGACAACATATCACCCTCAGTACAATGGTAAAATTGAGCGACTTTATAGTAACTTAAAGTTCTCATTCAGAGTTCTCAATTCCCTTAAATGAACAGAAACGCTATCTACTGTTCTCTTGGGAATGCGGTGTGCATTAAGAGATACAACAAAATTCTCAGCAGCACAAATGATCTATGGAAAACCATCAGAATGCCTGGTGAATTTTTCGAAGAATCAAATACAAAAAGTAAATCATGTACCTTTACGCCTCAGTTGTAGAGGTATATGTTACTACTAAAACCCACTACAATTAAACACACAGAAAGCTCAGTGTTTGTCCCAAAGGACCTTAAATCTTGTACCCACAACTTTGTGAAATGTGACAGGGTTAAACTCTTTGAAGCCTACATATGATGAACCTTCCCGTGTAATAACAAAACAGGAGAAATGTTTGACAATAAATATTAAGGGAAAATTCGTCAACATATCAGTGGATAACTTAAACCTGTTTACTCTTGGTAGAAGAACCTCCGATGCCTCCATTTAACAGTGAGTATAAGGGCCCCATAGATAAACCTATTACTACTATTAAATTGTCAAAAGAAAGGAGAGTCAATTCCTTTCTCGGTTTTGGAATAAGCTGTTCTCGTATAATAATATTTCATAATATTGTTGATTCTCATACTGTGTATAGGATTACTAATCTATTGTATTTAATTGTTAAAACGTTATCCTAATCAAGTTACTGGAGGGGCATTAGTGTAAGTACACGTTGCAGTTGGCAATGGAAAAAGGAGGTTTAAAGCAGTGCTGGGGTTTAACATTTGTCATGGTAAGTTTACCAGTTGATTATGCTTCATTAGCAAGTCAAAGTTTACACATTTTATTCAAAGACGACATTTTAGCATAACCAAAATACCATAAACCAACATTTAAAGTTTAGAAACTGTTTTTGTATTTCTCTATTCACGAAGTACACGCACGGCGCTACAAAAGAATTTAGGCGTTGGAGCAGCTATTTTCAGGTATTGTTACAGGGATTTTTGGCACATTTATAGTAGTTTGTGCAGTTTTGAATAAAATTTCTTATATTTTAATCTTTTTTAAGCAGTTTATTGAGGTATAGACCAATTTTCAAGTAGTTTGAAGGGATTTTGGGTACCTTTTCGTGCCTTTTTGGAATTATAGCAAATACTTTTGCAAATCGGTAGAGCTTTCTATGGCATTTAGGGCATTATGAGAAATTTTGGGCTCTAGTAAGGATATTTTGGGAAACTTTCAGGGCATTTTCAAGGACTTTTAAGAGATTTTGAGCACTTTACAGACATTTAGAATACCGTGAAAATATATATTGCATCTTTATGGACATTTTGCTATGTTTTACTGTAATTGTGTTACGTTTTATGATCATTTCCAGCACAAGCACAGTCATGGCCTTCACTAAATAAACATCAGCACCATTGTCCATCAAAATGTGCACAACCATGCATATATCTTCTGTTCTGTCCTTCATCGCCTATCTTGACCCAAAGCTTGCTCTCATCATCTTTTCTATTCTACTAACGTCTACTCTAACCTGACACAAAACATTATAACTTAGCCTAGACTTCGCCCATGTTAATCTAAGCTAACCTAAGCTACACAGTCCTATGATCGTATATTTTATTCTGTCATAACCTAAAGCTAGTCTAACTCCAAACCACGCTAACTTACCGTAACATACTAATCTGTCATATCATCACCCTACATAATATACACTTCATTCATGTTAACCTAGGTTACCCTAACTTAGGCCGTCATATATTCTATTTTGTCATGATCCCAACTTCACCCACTCTAACCTAATCTAGCTTTTGAGCTGTTGTATGAATTACATTAATTGCAGCAATTACATTATTTACAATAATTAAAACAAGAATAATCACATTAATTGCATATGCATACTAACCTAAGCTAGCCTGAACTTCCCCACTAGCATATTATACTATTACCAAACACTGGTCCAATTCCAGTTGATGTCAATCTAACCTAATGGGTTAGCCAGTCCTGTCATCATCCACCCCCAATATAAACTAAACAGCATCAATGTTGATCTAACGTATTCTCGAGCGTAAAAATCGATAGCGTGGCTTCCTTCGGATGGGAAGTAAGTCACTAGTCCCTGTCACAGATTTATGACACGTAAATAAACCTCAAACCTTATAAAGAGGTCTCTGAGTTAATTGTCCTGTCAGGTAATTAAGCTGACCCAGTCCATGCAACCCTATCCAGCATCTCACCCATATAAGCTACTCTAAGCTAACTAATTGTATATGAAGTATAATTTATAGCTAATTATTTGTATTTTTGCTCGCTCTATGTACCTTTAACCGACTCCAGCCTGGAATTTAGAAATTGAACGGTGTCTGTAGAGTTGCAAACTTTCGCGAACATATAAGGCCTTTTTAATAATGTATCACACTATTGGGGCAGAAGTAGTAGACTCGGCTCAAAAGCATTTACATATCAGCGGATTTCGTTGTGTATCGTTCATTCTAAAGACTACACGTGCATTAGCCGCTCCATATGACCTCCACACTCAAGCAGAGACAACATGTCTAGCTCTTTCTGACACGTTGAAACTCGTCTAGTAGTCTTGCAGCCATTACAACAGAAATATCCACAAAAATGTCATCTTCCCAACCATAATTCCCATTAACATATAACACCCTCGCTGCCATTACAACGGGCCTCATTGCATTCATCAAAGCCACCACCAACCACCACCACTACAATCAAATGTAGTTATTAACACAACCATAATTATTAAACAAATTAAATAATAGAGAAGAGGAAAAACTGTGGCCTACAACATACTACTATATTAAGATAAGAGATATCACACACGATGTGAACACCAATACACTTCCCGTGACATATTTCAGCTACCGGCATAAAACTAATGTAGAGGATTTTCTTACCTTATTCACTTAACTTAATTCATATTCTTATACCCCTTATTCGGAAGAGAAGTGGAAGGGTAGTGGTCCCGTGTCGTGGATTTATGGCACGTAAAAGAATCTCAAGCTTGATAAAGAGGCCTCTGAACAAAATTACCGGTCTTTCACGCCGAATATAGAATGGGATGCTAAGGACCACAGCAACTAAACAGTATCCATAAGTAAAATTCAATTATGATTTCCTCCTTTTCTTATGTTTTCTTTCGCCTTTTCTTCTTTTTCCATCTCCTTGTGGTAGCAGACAACATGTAATTACTTGCAGACTGTCAGCCTTAAGATCAACGAAAACCATCACATATTGCTACAGCCGCGTAAAAAGTTGTTTTTCGGTTATAGAACCTTAGAGCTTCTACAGTGTTTCTCCTTCACACTTTGGCCACAGCATGGTTTCTCGTACGCCGGCAGCCGCAGCTATAATATTCGCGCAATTGTAATAAGCAAGTACTTTAATATAAGGCATTCTAGAAAACTTGTCCTACTCTATACACAAATTTGTGACATCATCCCAGGAAACTTTCATTCACATCCTAAGGTTCAGTATCTGAAATTAGTTTAATGTTTACTTTTAGTTATTCCAATGTATGTTTTTCGCAAACACTTTAATTTTCGGATCCCGCCAAAGATGAAAATCACTGACACATAAGTGAGGGGATCTGCAAAGCCACAATCCGTTACTAATTACCGGATATTAAAGTAAATTCTTCAATTAAACGTAATGAATCATTAACTGTATGCGCGTTAGAGAAAATTTTGTTGGAAATACCCAGACTGACATTTATCATCGGTCAGCTGTTCAAAAGATATTGTAAGTCATTCTTGCACATCTCAGCATTTTTGTTTGTTCATATATTATAGGTCCTATTATTCTCTATGCATATACTCCACATGTCAGTTTTCGTATCATGCAGGGGAACCTCGTGTGTTAAATTGAGTTTCTTTGAATTTCATTATCTGTTATTTTAAGACGCTACATAACCATGCAAATGTAACCATGCTTCTTCGGAGAATGATGTTAAGCATTGATAAATTACTGTAACATTGACATTTTGGAACATCCAACTACAGAAATTTAGCGGACTGTGATGATCACTTGAAGAAAAAAGTGTATGCAGCAAACACCATGAATTGAAAAAAGTAAAACAAAGCATTAGGCAAGAAATTCACTCAAATTAGATACTGAACTCTCGAGTGCAAATTAAATTTTCTTGAGAAGATGCCAGAAATTTATAGGTAGAGAAGAGCAACATTCCCAAGATCAATTATGATAAGTTTTGTGCTATTTTGCACAATACCCCACGGCAGTCCAGAAAATTCTTATCTTATTCACATTTTGAGACACCCTTAATGACCAGCATTAGTGACCAACATTAAAAGCTGGCCAAGAAACCAGCTACGCCAATACTTGAGGTCACAATACATCAGGCCTGGGGTAGAAGTTCTCCAAGTTACCACTACATGGGGAAGGGTAGGCGGATTGCCAAAAGTTCTTCCTCAACTGGAAACGAGCAGCACGACTAAAGGAAGAGAGAAGACATAGGCTAACGTGGCCCCAAACGGCGACTGTACAGCTTACAGCAGAGGACTCGGGAAAAATGAATTAGGACGTACGTCTTGTTTTCGACTTATTACAGATTTAAAAACCCAAACTTTTCATAAGCAGAAGAACCACTAAATTATTACAACAAGGGCCTGTTTTATAAAAATTTAGTAAATGACCGTAGTCGCTCACTACAGTAGAATCATACTTCTATTACAGTTCACTTTGCTCTTTCATAAATATTTTACTGTAGTAAAAATGTCACTGTAGTATGTATTGCTATACACATAATCTAAGAGGCGTGCCTTTTATTTACATATTACAAAATTGCTTCCAAGCACAGTAAATCTGTAAAGCAAATAAGTTTCTTACAAAAACTGCTTGAAAACAGAGACAATTTGTTTGGGAAACGTTCTGCACAAAGCAACACTAACAAAGAATTTTGCTGCCTCTATTGCGATTGTAACCAATGAAAAATCCTATACCTAGTGAGAGACATTACTTGGGGAAACATGAGAAAGAAGACAACGGTAAGTGAAAAAATACATTATATTAAATATTACGTATTGTATTATATTATACGTGTAGTGCAGTAGAATAAGTTTAGATTAACCCTCTCACTGCTATAAATACAGCTGAGTTTTATTTTGGAAATATCCGTTAATGTTATAACGCATCTACGGTACTCTGATCTGATAATAGTGCAAGTAAGTGATAATATAATCTGAAAAGAACTTCAAACCTAAATGCTTCCGTTAAACGTTATACTTTATTGTGTTTTAGAAAAGAAATATGTATTACTTAAATTACTATTTAATTACTTTTTTACTATTGGCATATTGTATAGTCTTATAAGCTGAAATGGATAATGTCAAGAAAACAGGTTCTGGTGCTGGAGTTGATGCTAAACTCACGGAAATAGATAAAATATACTTCAAATAATAGATAAAGACGCTCCTGTTGTTGATGGGTTGCAGGTAGTAATTCATTTCAATACAAAAAACAAGATCTTAGTGAATTTCATAGTATTTCTTAAGACACACTTCGTGAGGAACAGCATAATCCAGTCACTATGAACACAGATACTTCTGAATCTTCTCAAGGTCCTGTAAAAGCAAACAAGCGAGTTATAGTTTTCGATGTGGATGAAAAAACAATGTTCTACAATTGCAGAAAAGAACCTTCAGCTTGAGGTTGAGGAACTACAAATGCGCATTAATGAATCAAATATGCGTCAGTACAAAATGAAACTGGAAATATCAGAAAAAAGAGAAAACTCTTAATCTTCTTCCATCAAAATTCACAAAAGACATTTCTGCAAAAATTCTAAACATGAATACTATTAACCTATCTTTAATCCTGATACATTTACCTGTGTAGATCAAGGAGATTTGTTGTTTTGAGTTTACAAGTGCTAAAAAGTGCTAATGAGATTATGTGGAATAACTTTCTTATAGTGTTCAGGTTTACTGAGAAGCAATCAAAATTAAAGGTTACTTACTATTGAAGTGGTTATACTGTAATAGAATTTCAGCCTTTGACTTCCAGGCTAATTATATTCTGCTTCTTCCACGATTTTACCACTACCATCATCATCAACATAATGACCACCATCATTAACTTCATTCAAGCCATAGTTCATTTCTGCATCCTGTGTAACGTTACATTATGTCACGCATGTCTTTACAATGTTGTACGCAGATACTAGACTAATACGCATGTAATTTAAACAAGGAAACTTATCTTTGAGGATTCCTATAGCATTTTAAATGATCTCTTGTTCTCTTATGAGCTCTAGCAAAACATTAGTTCCTGGGTCTTTAGGATTTCTGACCAAAGGTGGGATAAGCCACGGCTTCACTGGATACATTGAGTCTCCAATCAAAACTGCATCAGGTGAAGGCCTCAACCCCGGTTCCATTCTTTCATATAAACTACTTATTCGAAGTACACTTGCAACATTAACACTTCCAGGTAAATTTTCATTACATAAATAAAACGAGTAATCAGGAACATATACCAACATTACATTTATTGAATGTTTTCCTTGGCGATCAGCAAACGCATGTTGTGTTCTGCGGAAGCATTTACTCTAATCAGTGTACCATCTATTGCAACGTATACTAATGGGATCCCACTTATTGTATTAAGTATGTGCATTACCTCGTTTCCATTATTAGGCCACTTAACAAGAGCACCAAAAGTCCATTATTTATGTAATTTACGACAACCCTGACAGCACGGAATGCAGAAGCTTTAGGAACCCCATGCATGAAACTGGGTCCCTGTCTCAAAGCAAAGAAGTGCTATTTAGAGTTGTTGCTTGGCCGTTAAGGCATAGATTCTTGAATTTGGATGTTCCATATTAGGAGCAATATTATATAATGCTATCTGGAACTGAGCAAAGGATAACCTAAAACGCTCATTGAAATCATAAGTATTTTCAAATGTATTATTTTCAGGTCTTCCACCGAATATTCTTCAACTTTTATATTCTACAATAAATCGTCACCACTCGACTCTCTTGACGTTATGTCAACAAATATTTTACTAAAGCCTTACTCACATTCACTGGTCAATAATAAAACCCAGCTACAGAATTGAGTAATATATACTAACCTTTTACTACAGAAAAATCACTATAATAAAATGCATGAAAAAAATTCAGTTTTACTTAGTAAAAAGTAGGTAAATTGTGGTTTTTTCGTAGTACTATATGTCGTACTAAATATTTTTACTGTAGTAATGTTATGGAAGTTAAATCTTAGTATTTACTATGGTAAATCGAATTTACTATAGTAATTAATCTTTGATGTAGTATTTGTATGGAACACATTCTAGTAGCTTACTCTAGTAAATAACAAAGTTCTAATAGTATTTACTAGAGTAATGTTTTATGAAACAGGCCCTAGGCGTCCGTACGTATATCTTTAGAATCGCGTTATAGTGTGAGTAGGGAAGGGAAGGAGAAATCTATTGGTAAAATCGGTCAAAAGTGTTTGAGTTTGTATTTCCTATTACGAAATTGTAAAGAGTATGTAGGCAATATTTTTTAGCTCGAAGAACCAGCTACATGGTTTTAAAGCCAGCTGTTATTTTGAATGTTTGAAATAGTGTTTGTAATGTATCAGGGAAAAAGAAGTATTGAAGATAGTATTCCTGTAATTTTGAAATGTTAAATTGTATGTGCACAGTCATTGAAAGTTTATCATTGTTAATACTTCATATTTGTAAAGGTAATGTTAGAGCAATTCACTTTTATAAATGTCACTCTGGGGAAAGGATTTAATTTAATGCTATATAAATTTGAAAGCTGTTTGTGCACGCATTTAGGAACAAGGCATTCCTTTAATCACCTCATCCCATGTCATTGTCGTTTAGGTCTGTAAGCAAACAGTTTGGTAGCGATCCACCCTTGGCAATGTGCTGTGGTTAAAGAGGATTAAAATATGCTTTAAACCACAATGTGAAATGGTAGCCAAGGCGAGCAATAAGGTATTATAAAAGGCTTGGCTAAAGATTGCAATTATACGCTTCTTATCGTTGTAATTATAACTGTACTATGAGAACGTGAAGCGAATGCGCGGATATTATCACTTTTGGTGGGAATCCGAGCTGTAGTGCCGGGCGAGCGAGTCGCCTTGCGGTAGACGCAGTGGGAAAGAAAACACAGCGGATTCGAGTGTGGATATGTTTTGAAATAAGGTATAGTGTTAATTTGGTTGTCTAATAAAGTTTACTATTCAGAGCTTCCACAAGACGGTAACATGCATAGTTTGTTCATATCTGAAAGGGATCATCCGAAGGATGGATTTAGGACCACAATGCATACGTTTTTAATTATAACAATTGTTAACGGCAGGAGAACATTTTAATCTATCTAATTATGCTAATTTGTTGTAAATATGTCTAATTTAGAAATGAAATCTTTAGATTCGGTGCTCTAATTGATTCCACAAGGATAAGAATTATTCATACTCTTCATTTTCTATGTTAAATGTAATTATACATTCCTACACTGCCAATGTAAATATTTCTGCCCCAAGAACTTTAAAGGGAGTTATTGTGGGAAGAAGAACTAAACTCTGCTATTTTGACTATCCTACTGCCCATGAACATTATTATTATAATTCAAAACTTATACCCTGGGGTCCTTATTTGATCTTCTAAAGGTGAATTTCTAATTTCACCATAACTAAGAGTGCTATAAGGTTATGATAAATTTCATATATCAGTGTGTATTTAGAGACATTAAACCCTTAAGTGATATATATCAAAATACTGTTTATTTGATTATTGTTCCTACAATGGCACCTTTTAATTTTGTTTTATAGCCTGGGAACCGTATTGCTTAGATTAGCGTGTGAGCGTATATACTTACATTTGACATTTTATTTTATAAAAGAATTTAAATATTGTGAGCTCGATTCTATGAATCCTATTTCTAAATTAAAGCGCTTTTCAACTAATTGGCTTAAGTATAACGTCTAAAAGTAAGCATATACCCCCACCATGGGCAATTGGTATATACTCTGGCCGTGAATCGATCCACCGAGGAGTCAATTTCAGATATCAACAAACCCTGCATGTTACTGACTTTTGGAAGCTGTAATTATTATTGAGTTTGTTAGGTTTTTAGAGAAGTATATAAACACAACACAACTTTATTTAAACAAAGGTATCCAGGTTTGAGTCTATAAGATTAAACAGTGTATAACACAAGAAAATTAATTTGTGATTGATAGTAATATTAGATGGTTTTTCACGTATTTTGAGGCTAACAATATACAAGTAACTACAGTTGCCTACCAACACTAAGGACGAAGAGCAAGAAGAGGGGTAAATGAATAATTTATCAGAAGAATAAGACAAAGAATAATAAAACATAAAATTGGAATATATGAATAAAATGAAGTAAAGAAGAAAAGCAAATCGTCTACATTATGGTTTATGCTGGCACCTCTACCTTATCATGGTAAGTGCATTGATGTTGCCATTGTGGCGTTTCTTATGTTTATAATATGTTGCGATCCGCCTTGTTTCCTTTTCTTTATTTTTTTAAGTTTTTACTGTTTTAGCATTTGTTGTTATGGTAACTGAGTTTAATTGTGGTGGTTTTTGGTTTAATGGATCTTTCGAAGTCGGTTATAATGAAGGCAACGTATTTTTTGGTGTTAATAGATGTGATTATGGTGATGGTCTTTTGTTTGGATGCTTCTGTCATACTGGCTACAAGGCTATTGTCTCTATTTGTGAGTAATCTCATATAGAGGAGCAACGAGAGGAGTTTCAACGTGAGAGACAGGCATGCTGTATCGTTTGGGTGTGATATCATATGAACATCATAATGCTTGCGTAGTGTACGGTATTGAACGAAGCCGACTTTTATGTAAATATTTTAGAGTTGAGCCAACAATTTGTATCCCAATTATGTGATGTACAGATAAACTCATATTTTAGCGAAAGCCTACCGTTCCAGGCAGTTATGCACCGTTTCATTACTAAATTCAAGGTAGGACTGGATTTAAAATATATAATAACGAGTAAACATATAGATAATTAAGTATAAACATTAAAATATATAAAACATACGTGTTAACATCGAAATGTCGAATTTGATACCTTCTCTACGCACTATGTACATGGTAGAGGTACTATACTTATAAGCTACGACATACGATAATACGTCTAGAACGGCTTGGCTTAACATTCGTAAGTCTACGACCACTCCCCATTTTGTACGCACAATACGGGTCCTGCGTCAGCAGCAAGAACATCAGTCCAGGCTGACGGTTTCGCGCCAGGAGGCGTGCAAGCCTCGCTTCTATTCTTGCTTATGGGGTGGTCCCCATTGGCCTCTTCCGCACAAAACTTCAGGGTTGCCCGTCGCATCAGCTGGATGCTGTAAAGATTGCAATATTTATTTACCCTCCCCTCCGGAACAACCAAGATTATTGTCTCCGGCGTTAGGATGCTGAGGGTGGTGCCTATGAATGCGCCCAGGACTGCTACCTCATCTCTATCGATGACCTGTATATTCCACCTTGCCACCCCCACCTATATACGGGGTGTGTACGGCGGACATGCGTGCGCCATCTTCTCCCCTTCTCGTGTGGTCGTGGATGTTCCTGTAGTTCTCCTCTCCTTCACCGTTGGTCGTCTCTCCCTTGCGAGTATTCTCTTCTTCTTTCTTCCCTCTCCCCTTCTCTCCGTTTCTCCGTCCTCCGCTAGTCCTTATCTCCGCTCCCAGCTAGTTCTTCTTTCCCCATTTATTAGTTTGTGATTGTTGAATACAATGTATAAAAGGAGAAAAAAGGAAAAAACAACCTATAATAATAGTAACTAAACAGATCCATAGGATCCATATGTACTATTTCCTCACGTCTAATATTTTTAATATGTATTCTGTGTATATTGTGTATTCAGTTCTTTGGTATTCCTTCTCCGTTTCATGTTCCAGCCGAGGACGGCTGCTTTTCCTCGAGGGGAGGATGATGTCACCGTTCATTCGGCGTTAACGTTATTTTTGTATTAATGTATAACTTTTGCCACATATTCCTAAATTGTTAAACTTGGAACTTAAAGCTACCATACGTTAGCCAAGTGGCAAGAAACGGAAGACGCTGCGTCAGACGACATTCAACGTAGACCCATTGCCCGGCAAATAGCTAAGTTGCAGCGAGGACATTCAACCGAATAATGATGTATAGGTTTTGTATATAAGCCCGGAGCCTATGTCTTATGGTCGATTTTAGACAATGTCGCTCCTCGAATCCGCGTTGGTCGTCTTCTTGAACAACCACGTGGTCCAAAAGGGTTATTTTAAGATGTGATAACAATGAACAAATAAGCACCATCACCCTTTACTGCAGGTTAAGTGCTCTTTTATTTATGTATTTGTAACCCCTCTTCTGGCCTCGAGCCATACCTATAATAAATTATATTTTTTCTAGAAGTGTAGGGTATTATGTGATAGCTAAAGACCCCTTGATAATACCTGTGTCCTTCTAACGTCATGTCGCAATAATTATAGGAACCCTTAAAGACCTTTCCCATCCCGAATTTCCTCCCTTGGTCAGCGAGTGCTCTGGGTTTGTAAGTTCGAGTACGAGCCCCTAAGTTAGAAGTAACATGTACAAGAGATGCACGACTCTCCTGCCACATGTAGGGGTTGTCACATCCTTTGCATCCTCCAACTACATCTCCAGCTACCTGTGACATTAAGTAATACTTCATTCCTTCGAAACACTTAACCCCATCCTCTGTTTCACCCTGACATACTTGGTGGAAACACCTATTTGAGCGTCCACCGTCATCCATCAAATATTCCACCCGTGACAGTTGGTGAAGTCGCACGGGTCACGTTAGTGGTAAGGTAGTTACTCTGGTGATCCGTTGCGGCATTCCCTATTTGGATCGTGACAATATTTCAAGAATATTGTTTAAATGAGGACAATAACTTGGTTTGCTTTGGTGGGGCTGCGTATGCTCGTATAATTCATCGACCTGACTCTAAAAGGAAAGAAGACGAAACTAAATGCTCTACTGTTTACTTGATCTATCCAAGTGAAACAAAACAAATTCTTTACGTAACATGTTATTTAAAAAGCAGATATTGCACTATTTATGCTAGAGAAATTTAAGGTGCATTACTCAGTAATTTTCTAGAGAAATAAGGTGCACATAATGTATATCATGTTTTTAACGTTTTTTGCTGGTAACAATGATGATGATGATGATGATGAAGATAATGATTATAATAATAGTTTCATAATTACCACGCCATGGACTTTCCACACGAACTCCGATAGCAGAGGGTATTTTGCGTCGGTTCTCACGTCTCTTACTTCGAAGACTGCGCCGGGGAGGTGGCCTAGTTGTATCTTTGGGTTGCAGTCCCGGGTTCGATGTCCGCACAGGTTGGAATCGAACGCGTGCAATTGTAGGTACAGTAGAAGTAATGGTAGAATTCACTGTACCTGCTTTATGTCCTCCGTTCGGCGTGCCTTCGTCTTCATCAAGCAATTCTCCGTAGAAAGGTGTATAGTAATTCGCGCTGTTGCCCTGGCTAGTTGCTCTCAGCGGAGATGTATGAATGGACTTTGCCTATAGGATTGCTAATGAGCTCGTTGATCTCGATAGTGGTGCAAAGGAACTCAGAGGTGAATTCACTACTCATCATAATGTTTGATTTATCGCTATTTAGTTTCACTTCTTCGCTCTAAAAACACTAAATAGTGTTATTGTTCACTTATCACTTTATATCACCGATACATTGTTAATTAATATGTGATTAGTCACGTTTACGCTTTCGCACAAAAGGACACCATTTGCGCGCCAACTTTGTCTTACGGATTCCTCGGCTATAGCTGCAAGTCAACTCCTGGATTTTGGGATAAGTATCGACTATTTATGGAATACGATCCCCCACTTGAAATTTTATGATCTGATTTCTCATTGAGGAATTTTCGCGGTTCTCTCAGCGTGGCTAAATGTCATTTGATTTAAATATACTCTTATTGGCTAGTTTATAATATATATTATATATATATATATATAATAACGTGACTTTTTTCCGGGTTTCTTTTGGTAATTTTTCGTTCTGTGTTACATTTCCCTCACTCCATACTTCCGAAGCGGAGACAAATAAGGTCATAAAACCTTACCCTCGATCCTAACACAAAATATCCAACTATCTCTACACATGCGAACAGCATATTTTCTACCACGCTGCAGAGTTTAACACATCCTAAAACTAGTGAAACAGGAACATTATATATAAGACAAATATTACATTACACAAGAATGGCTATTTACACGGTGTTCACATTGTACACATATATCATTCATATATTAGATTAATCACTAACTAAATGTACACATCATAAAATTAATCTGGGCACATACTGTCTCAATTTATTTCTTTTAACATAAGTTTGTTTTGATTTTAACCTTTATAGAGATTGATCACAAGGTTTAACGCTAAGTTTATAGTTCCATAGAGCTGGCACATTCAATTCTGATAGTATTCAAGTAATGTTGTAAAAATACGGAAGAAAGAGTAACATCTATTAATGTCAAACTGTTGAAGCAGTGTGATCACAATTAAGTGAAACATTCATTTCCTTCAAAATGAGATATATTTTGCGATTGTTACTAAAAACACTACTATAGATTGTTTTGTTTGAAAGATAATTCACCTTACACACACCCACAAGACAAAGGGGAAAAACCACAGTATGGTGGACGTAGAGTAAAAGCAGCTATTGTATCTAAAAGGAGAAAATGTTAGTAGATACGAGGACACAACGTTTAGCGCAAAATATGCAGTTTCTATACAGCTGTTAGTTTGATTTTGATAACACTTCAGAACAGTGAACGGAAGTGTCAATGTAAAACGGTTGATGTGCTTTTGTTGCAATTGGTTCTTCATTTGAAAGCACTCTATTCTAAAAATTCAATTGTTTTCAAAGGTAAACAGACTTTCAAATTAAAAATCTGAAGAAAGAAGAGGGGAACAAAAGCTTCGAAAATAACATATGGTGTTAGACTTAGATACTTTATATTAGGATTCACGTTCTGAATTCTCAAAATGCTTCTCTTCCCTGGTCTAGATTGGAACGGAATGTACAACGGAGAGGACTTGTCACAGGTCCAATAAATGAGGATGTTGCGCCAGTGCCCATTGAGGTGGCGCCCCCGGGGAGGAAGGGAGGGAGGGACGAGGTGAGAAACACCATGCGGCCGAACCAGGAATGACGGCACAGCAATGACAGGAACCCTACAGTTTCCTGATTGAGACGCCCCATCAATCGGGTAGGCAAACCGGAAACCCCGCCCCATAAAAGGGTCCAACGTCCCCAAGTGGCGGACCGTATAACCTGACAACCAACCGAAGACCGTGGGATGGATAGGATTCCAGAGATAGCATCCTTTTTCCTGCCACGCCGCACCGGAGCACTGTCGCTGACACTTCCATCCCTGAAAGAGACTTAACGTGGATAATGATGAATGAAATGAAGAATGGAACGACATGAAGGGACGGAAAATTCGGGGCTGAGATAAATCACTCCAACATTCGCACGACGACCCGGGAAAACCCCCGAAAAAAGCCCATAGGTCGGAGTGGACAGTCGCGGGGAAGCGAACCAGGGACACCCCGAATGCGAGTCCCACGCGTTACCGCGGTGCCACTTGGATGGAACTGGAAGATCCGTAGTTCAAATCCCGGCCATGCCATTGAATTTTTCAGTCTGATTCTACTTTTCCAAACTTGTCCCACACATGGCTTGTGTGATAGAACAATTAGTTATTTATTGTTAATTGAAATAAACTGTGATTACACTCTTACAAACCTCGTTGTTAAGTATAAGAAGAATACAGCAGCTAACACGATCAAAATTTTACGTGGTGCCTTTGAAATTCCACGCTCTTTGCATTATCACAAGAAAAATCTAATGTGTTGAATCCACGTAAGTTTCCCTTCTTACCATTCTATTAATTATTTTTACCAAATCTTAAAATATCTAATCCTTAGTAATCCAGATAAACCTTTAATTCACATTTAACCCATCTCTATGGGGTGGAGATCTGCCTCGCATTTAAGAGGTGCTGAGTTCGAATCACGGTTACAGTGAGTTACCTGGATAAGGTTCTTTTTCCGGGGTTTTCCCTTATCCTGAGAAATGAATGTCACGTAACTCTAAGCTCTACGGACCTCGGGGGCTTTTGAATATAATTTTAACCATTTCGTTCTTTCACTATCCATAATGGCCTGCCGGTCAAAGAACGCTAATTAATTACCAAAAGAAAAGTTCACATTAACGCATTTCGTTGTGGGGTACGCAGATAAAGCGATAGTCACATTTTCAAAAAGCATGTCCCAATGTGAGGTTTTAAAATGCCATGCTGTTTCTATGACCGCAACAAAAATGAAACGAATAGCGACTTTCCATTTATAAAAAGCACACAAACCAATAACATAAAATATAAGGGAAATAGTCGCATAAAATATATTTATGACAAACTGTGTGCTCTAACGGGGTCTGCATTTCTTGTGCAGTAAAATTTTGTCTATCTTTTACAGTTTACCAATTATACAAAACTCATTCAGAATGAAGAATATTTATGAGGCTCTTTTCATAAAATTCAAAATATATATTTGCTTGTCATGAAAATATCTTAAATAGAGGGTATTTTAATCAAAATCGTTTCAGCCATTTTTGAGAAAACAACAAATTTCGAACATTTTTCTATGTAAAGGGTTGTTGGGCGAAGGAGATTTTGTTGAAAATCTTCGTGTGACATCCTTGAAAAATACTGAACCTAAATATAAAGTTTGGTGTTTGCTGACTTTTTGTTTTGTAGTCAATGCTGTTCACTAACACGCAGGCATACTGAGCTTTTACTATAAAATATGTCTAGGAATTCACATGACCTTCTCTACTCACTCTTCTACAAAACTATTCTTACAAAGCTTATTCTTGCACATATTTCATGTTAATACAGATAAACCTTGATTACTTATTTACACATTTCGTTGTAGGTATAAGTAGAAGATATTAAGCTAAAGCGATAGCCAAGCCCCTCAAAGTTGTTCGATGTGTTAGCTTTGGATTGGATTGGCTACTGAGGAGACTCGGTACTGATCCACATAGAGGATATTGTGCCTACGCCCCACGAAGAGGCGTTACCGGGAAGAAGGTTGAGGCGATAGAAGACACCGGGCGGCCAGAACCAGGAGTGGCAGGGTTCCTAAGCTTCCAGATAGTGGCTCCCTGGCAGACGGACAGGCAGACAGGGAACCCCACCTCGCACAGAGGGGGTATAACGTCCCTAAAGGGAGTTTGGATAACCCCCGGCAGCCGGCCGAAAGCCGAGGGCCGGAGAGAGTCACAAAGAGTATCCTTTTCCCCTTTCACGCTGCACCGAAACACCATAGTCGACACTTCTAGCCCAAAAAGAGACCAACGAGTGAAAGATAATGGAGGGACAGGAAATTTGGGAATGTGAGAAACCCTCCCAGCATTCGCCTGGCAACTCGGGAAAAAGTGCCGAGAAAAGCCATAGATCAGGAAGGTCGGCAACGGGAATTGAACCTACGACATCCCGAATGGGCGCCATAACGTCATAACTTCGAAATTCTATTATCTTTGTATGAAGATGAAAAAGAAAGGAAGGAAAACAGTAGCGATTTGCAGTTGAGAGAAGTATAGGTACAGTATTTGATATTTCAAACTAATAATAAAATATATTTCAGAATGGATTAACACCATAAATATTTTATTTGACATAAATTTCGTGCTTTAACAAGATCTAAATTTATTGTGCAGTAAGACTTTTTTTCTCTCTCTCTTACGGTTTACTAATTATCAAAATTACTAATTATCACAATAAAGACGAATTTACAGACCATTCCTAGAAAATTAAAGATACACATTTTATTTATCAGGAAAATAGCTTAAACATATGCACTTTAATCGAAATCGTTACAGCCTTTTTCAACAAATAAAAAGTCTCGAAAAATGTCCAATGTAAAGGGTAGTTTAGAGTCGGGAATTTTCTTCAAAATCTTCGTCTCGCATCCTTTGAAGATGTTGAACTTAAACACTAAGATTTTGGGTTATGATGTTCTCGGCTCTACACACACACACACACACACACACACACACACACACACACACACACATACACTTGGGTCTTTTTCTAAAAATACATTCTTTGGGTTCAAGGAGTCTCAAACGTGATTTACGGTGAAACTAAATTTAATTTTTGGGTGGAATACTGTTCTTCATCTACTTACTCTAAGCGCGTAGTAGGAAATGTGAAAATGATTTCTTTGTATTAGGAGATCTCGAAACGGCTATTTCCGATGAATCTCGTTACTGAATTTTTGGGTAGAATACAATACTTTCCCTACTTACTGTAACTACGTAGGCGGGAAAATAAACATGCTTTCTTCGGATTAAGAGGCCTCAAAACGTGTATTTCCAGTGAATCTTTTTTTTAATTGTTTGGGTGTAATACAGTACTTCCTATACTTACTATAACTACGTAACAGAGAAAGTAAAGATGCTTTCTTTGGATTCAGAGGTTCACAAAACGTGTATTCCCAGTGAATCACATTATGAATTTTTGGGTGTAATACAATGCTTCATTTAGATACTTACTGTAACCACTTAGTAGAGAAAGTAAAAAGGCTTTCTTTGGATTCAAGGAGTCTCATAACGTGTATTTCCATTGAATCACGTTATTGAATTTTTGGTGAAATACAATATTTCCTCTACTTATTGTAACTACGTAGTAAGGAAAGCACAAATTCTTTCTTTGAATTCGGAGGATCTCAAATCGTGTGTTTTATGTGAATCTCGTTATTGGATTTTTTAGCAGAATACAATACTTTCCCTGCTTATTATAGGTAAGCAGTAGACAGTAAAAAGAAGAGTTGTGGTATAGATAACCGGCGTTTGTCGTTACGGCATCTTGCATGTAACCAAATAGGGAAAGGTGTAACTTAGGCTGTAACTTGAAATAAATTCTGCCCTAAATTACTGTCAGGATTAAGGTAAGGTGCACGGAAAAATCATACGTTATATGGATATTATGGTAAATAAAGACCATGTTAGTTGATATTGGCTAGAGAAAATATTGAACATTGAAAACCACACCAACTTATTTTAACACTTATTATACAATGATATGTCTCTAATTTCAAAAAATTACTTTGTATACTACTAGTGTCGCTGTGCTGTACTGTTATTGCTGTTTTTTTCACAGCTATTACTTTCTTACAGCCAAGGACATCCGTACCTTTTCATGTTATATGTTTATCTGCGGTTTAGATTCTATTTCATTAATATATGTTACATCAGTTTCGGTATGGCACAATAAAAAACAGGTATTTTCTTTTTGTTTCAGAATGAATCCTTTCACGTCACAGCCTTAGAGGTAAGTAGCTTGCAATATTCAATTAGTTTTTACAGTAAAGATGAGGGTTCATAATATTTCTCACGAGGGGTTCCTATGGTGACCTATCGAGTTCCATGCAGGGAAATGTAAACAAATAAATGAAGAACAGACCAGTTTCTTGTGTTAATCACTTCATTCTATCACTTAAATGTCATATACAATGGCCTACTTTTTCTCTATAAATAATGTGTTATATTGCAGAAACTAACAAACGCAGACATTTTTTGTTGTACAGCTATACTGACCAATACTATTTTATATTATTGCGTTTGTACATGTCAGAGTAGGTGTTTAAACTATATTTAATGTATATCATCATCATTATTACTCATTACTTGTAATGTATGTTAAAAATTAAGCATTTAAAACATTCATACACACATAATTAGAAGGCATGACAGGAAAAGGACCTCAATTGAAAAATCGGATTTTGAAAAACAAAAACAAAAATGCACTGAAATAATTGCCAATGTATTCCTAATATGAAGAACTTTATTAGCTTTTAATGTAATGATGATTTATTTAATACGTGTAAAACATTGTTAGTTGCTAAAACTATGAATTCACATTCAATTTTGGAAAGTTTTTTCACATAATCGTATGCAAGAAACTAACCATCCATTGCGTTCTATTATATTCCTAGTGACATTATTTTTCAAACGTTTAGTCTCCAAATTTTCTTAAATGAAGATATAACAGTACTACTCGATTTAAATTAATCTAATTGGTTCTAGTAATTTTCGTTATTGCACAAATAATTGATACCCATCCTGAATATGTGGTAAATTCGAAACAAAGCATCGTATTTTCAAAATGCGTATGTTTGTGTGCGAACGTGCGTACTGCGTGCGTTACTAAAATTAGGAATACATGGCACACTTTATTTTCCCCTTATAAAGTAGGCTATTTGGTATTTTATTTATTTTTCTTCAAATGTGAGGCTCTAATGAGTCAAGCGAAAAAACAATTCGCAATATCTATTGTTGTTGCTCTTTTTGTCCGTGATTTCTGTTACAAGCTAATTAAACATAATGTTTCCAATACGTTTTGTTAAACTATTTTATGTCCACATTACGTTTATGTTCACGTTATAATTATTTTCATAAAGTTCACATGAAGATATAGTGTGAATATTTAGTAGTTATAGTGTTTTTTTTTTGTTTAACTGCTTCCACGAAGAACAGTGTGGTTCCGATTACATTACAGAAAAATGTACACCCACAAAAATGAGATTGTTGCCGGTTTTCAAAACATCACATTACATCTATATTGCACAGAGAGAAAGAAAGAGAGGGTAAAATTGAGATAGGAGGAAAAATGTAAAGCGAGGGAAAGAGGGACAAACAGTTAGGCAATTGAGAGAAAAAGAAAGAGAGGCAGATTCGAGAAGGAAAGAGTGAGAAAAATGAAGAGGAAGAGAAACACACCTGGGAAGTGTGAGAGGGAGAGGACTGAAAAATCTCTTCATATAACGCTAGTAGATCTTCCAGATTTTGTGGTGCATATAATGCAGTTGCAATCTAATTGTTCCTAATTTTCGGTTTTGAATAAATAACAAACCAGGCAGGATAGTTCGAGTCAGGCGGAAGGTCGCTTGATTTTGAACGCCGACCGAGGAATTTGACCGAGGGCTTTTTCGTGGTTTTTCTCATTCGCTGTGCGAATAGCTGGGTTGGATAATTTCATATGATCCCTTTAATCACTACATTTCATTTCCTTCTTCTTCACTGCCATATCAGGCATTGGGCTAATCACCCATCCTAAATATGCCATGATCTACAGTTTGCTTGTTCCTCGACAGGCCATTGGACTAAGACATTGACTTTAAGTCCTTGGAGGCAGAGGTCCTACAAAAATGGGTGTAGTTAGTTAAGCAAGAAGAATAAATAACAAATTTTAACGTATAAGGCATTCCTTTACGTTCCCCAAATGTGAAGAGGTGGAGCATGAAAAAAAATTCTGATGTGTTACACTCACATGACTTTCTCTACTCTTGTACACACTATTTGTACAAACGCTTATTCTCCATCTACCTCGTGTTAATCGAGATAAACATTTGCAGACTCTTATCTTATTGCTAATTTTCTTGTAGATGTAAGGGGAATATATATAGAAATACAGTAGCCTTTAAGCACATACATATCTCTTAATAGCTGGTTGCTAGGTGCAGCACCATTCCCTTTGCCACAGATTAATACTCTTTGCATATCCAAGACAAAAAAATGAATAACGAATTCCCATTTGAGAAAATATTGAAAAATTTAAGGGAATATCAAGCAATATCCCGAAAATGGTTCACTCCAAAAAAAATGTATATGTAATAAATTGTGTATTTTAACTCGATCTACATTTTTTGTGCAGTAAAATTTTGTTTATCTCTTATGGTTTACCAGTTATGCAAAAGTCGTTCACAATGAAGAATACTTTTGGAGACGTTCCCAGAAAATTTAAGATATAGATTTCATTTTTCATAAAAATATCTTAAACATATGATATTCTAATCAAAATCGTTAGAGCCATTTTCGAGAAAATTAAAATTTTCGAAAAATATTCCATAATCTGGGGTGGGGGATTTTGTCGCATCTCTGGAAGATACTGAACCTAAATACCAAGTTTGGTGTTTATCTGACTGTTCGTTTCTAAGATGCTGTTCACAGACAGACACACACACACACACACATACACACACACACACACACACACACAAGAAGACACACAGACGGACATGTTTCCAAAAATGCTATTTTGGATTCAGGGGGTCTCAAAAATTGTATTTCCGGTGAAATCTCGGTATCGAATTTTTGGGTGGAATACAATACTTCCCCTACTTACTATACTGATACGGTAATTTGTATCACAAATTACTTAAAGGTAAATAATGATTATAATATAAATATGTATTTTTATGTGACATTGATTTCAGAGGTTCATTAATTGTAATTATTATTGGTAAATAATAATATACAGCTTTACTGAAACTGTCAACAATAACGCAATAATGCAGCAAGGGGGTGAGTTGTTTATCGTTACCGGGAACCAGGAAGTTACGTAATGTTTCGCGCCTTTTCGGTAAAAAGCTTCTAGAATGTTCCCTAAAAGAAATATGTATTAGTGGTTTTCATTGGATAGTAAAATAGACGCTAATGTTGGCGCGTTTTATTAGCCAATAGCAGTTCATTTATAATCTTTAGGCGTATCTTAAGGCAAGCCTATAAATAAGCCAGGCCGAGGTAGCGTGTCCCCCTGTTCAACGGAATTCTCAATACACTATACGTCGGCCGCTCAGTTCATCAAAATTTCGTGTACACTACACATCGTCAGCCAGTCCTTCATTTCGTCAAGTTACACGAGAATTATTATAAAATATTACACAGTTAAATATACACAAAGTCGAAGTACGCGAGTTAAAAAGTGAGAAGTTATTACAAACAGTTTCAGTTTGGCAAGTATCCAGATAAATATGTAAAAAGTGTTAGTGAATGTGTTCGGCAATAAATGTTATAAAACCAATTTCTTCGTTAGTATAATTTCTGGATAAAAGATTCCTTTCCGATTCACACCCTGCATGAGAAACATATTCGACCCAAAGAGCTAGCTGGAGAACATTTAAAGTGAACTATTTCAAAACTGATACAAATTGCTACGCCAGATGGAGCTAAACGAACCAAACAAGGAGTGACGTCACAAGGAGGCTTCAACACACGTGATGTAAACAACATTACGTAAAGCAGCAACCGTCGCATATTGACTTCCAAACGTGGTGCTATAATAAAGTTAAATATTGTAACATTAATACCGCAGCAAATTGGCACCCAGGACGTGGGGCGAAGTGACCAGGAAAGGAAAACGATGACCAGGAATGAAGCAGAGTAACCAGGAATGCAGCAGTAAAATGATCTACAACACGCAGATTCCAGAAACAAAAGGAACGACAGACTATACGGATGATTGGACATCGTAATTCCGAGATCAACTACAAGACGACGTAGATTCATCACAACACAACGCAGAAGCGACATACAAATCTAGGAGAATGGGGCAGAACGCTGGACATCAAAGTAACAGCAACGGACAGCATTAGTAAGGTTAGAGTATATTAATTTTTTTTAGAAAAAAAAAGTACATAAATGTTAATGAGGAGTGGTAGGATAATAAAAACAATGGCTGCTAGTAATACAGAAGAAATAATTATGGAGGGAGATAGTGAAACAGTTAGCTGTGATCCAATACAAATTACAGGAAATAGCCCAGACTTTTTAGGATTTGAAAATGAAAATGTTGGTGCAGAAAGTGAGAATAGAATAGCAGGAAATGTTAATCATGATACTATTATGATTATGGAAATGCTGAGAAATATGAGGGAAGATCTTAGTAAGAAAATAGATCAAAACAGGGAAGATATGCAAAAGAATAATGAGAAATTAAGGGAAGATATGCAAAAGAATAATAGGGAATTAAGAGAAGATATTGATAGGAGTTTAGAACAAAAACTAGATCAGAATAAGAGAGAATTGAGGGAAGATATTGGTAAAAGCTTAGAACAAAACAGGGAAGAAATTGAAAAGAAATTCATGGAGCTGGATAGTAGTATGATTAGAATGAAAAATGAAAATCGAGAAATGATAGCAAATGAAATAGGTGAAGTTTCAAAGAAAATGTTAGACATGAGCAGGGAAATATCTAACCAAAAAAGTGAGGTTAATAATAAAATAGAGCATGTTAATGTAAAATGTACAGAGCTAGGTAGCCGAATGAGTAGCATTTCAAGTGAGTTAAGAGAGATGATGGAGGCTACAAATGCAGATTTAATACAGGTGCAAGTTAATTTCAGAGGGGAAATATCTGAAATTCAGAAGGAGTCAGAAAAACAGAGAAATAAATTGTCTGATGAAGTTAAAGATTTGTCTAAAGATTTGAATCAAAAGCTAACTTCTGAAATTAACAAACACCAAACTGTTCAAAATGAGAATAATAAAAAATTGGAACAGACAATAGAAAATCTGCAAGGTACTGTAAATAGGTTAGAATTAAATTCAAGGGCAAATATATGTGAAGTGAATGTATCAGATGTACAAAATAATGATAGAGGTAGTTCCTCAGGTATGACAAATAATGTGAGTGATGCGGCAGCTTCATCTCTAGCTAATGCTAAAACTCAGAGTGCACAAGTTACACTAGAGAATTTAAATATGGGAATAGGGAATTTGCAAAATTACAATCATATCTTAAGTGATTTTCCACTTCCAAAATTTAATGAAAACTCCAGTCCAGTACAGTTCATTGCAGAATTATCAGAGTATTTTCAAATTAAAAAGATACCTGAAGCATTGAAAATGATAGTTGTCAAAAGATGTTTGGACCAGAAAACCTTAGATTGGTTACAAATGGTATCAGGGGGTGAAATTTCATATGAATCCTTTAAGAGATTATTCATGAACAGATTTTGGAATGTTACGGTACAGCAAAGAATTCGAGCAATGCTTAGTCATGGTCAATTTAATCCACGAGAGGGAATATCGATGACTGATTACTTACTAAAACATGCAAGTCAGGTTAGAAACTTGTCACCTCCAATCAGTGAGGAAGATTTTGTGAGTTTGCTCGCAAGGCATTATCCTATAAGGATACAAAATTACTTATTAATTGCAAAACCACGGAACATCTATGAGATGACAGAATTAATAACAGCTTTGGAACAACAGGAAGAAGATATGTCTCGGGAGTGGGAACATAGATTTTTAGATGTACGAGATAGAAGAAATTACCAAGGTAGTTATCAACAAATAAGAGGACAAGACAGACATCATGAAATTAATACCAGACAACGGTATCAATCATATGTTCCACAATTTGAAAGATCAAGGATAGATAGGAGACCAGGCCGGCAGGAACAAATAAATTATGTCAGGACAGAAAGATTGCCTGAAAGAGGGCAAAATTATGGAAGGAGGTACACTAGACAGAGGGGAAATTTCACTCACTGGAGGGAAAATAATAACCGAGAAAGATCTGAGGAACGGCAAGAAAATTACGTGCCAAGGGGACAAAATGTCAGAAATCGAGGATTTCGAACTCGAGGAAGGGGAACTCAAAACAATGGTAGCGACACTGAGATAGATTTAGCGCCTGTTAGGAATGGCAGTCCCGTACATGAACATGGAAATAACCAGGAAAACTGTTAACAGACTCCTGTGCAGTAGGTTCTCAGGACGTCTTTAATAATTCAGTATCCATTACCAATACAAATCACACACCTACACATACACCCTGTAATAAGATTACAGCAACAAAAGATAAGGGAGAAAATTTTGAGTCACCTCATGTTAGAATGGAAATTGCGAAGAAAGAAATCATTGCAACTATAGATTCTGGTTCATCAGCTTCAATTTGCTCACAGAAATTTTACATAAATTTGATTAATGAAGGTAACAAAATTATGGCTCTTCCCACTAGTAATTTAGTTTGTCGTGTTGCAATCGGAAGAACTACACAGGTCATAAAAACACAAGCTCTACTTAGCATACTTATTGGCGGAGAGAATTTTGAGGTTATGTTTCTAATTGTAAACCATCTGATTTGTGACATAATTATAGGATGTGACTTCCTACATGAATATGAAGCATGTATAGATTTTAAACATGAAGAGTTAAAAATAACAAAAGAAGATAGAGAAATAATGGTACCATTTATAAAAGAAAAAGTTTCTGTAATCGAGATGACAAAGGATGAGAAAAATATTTGTGACCAAGAATTTTTTGTGCAAATAACAGAAACTGATAGAAATAGTCAGATAAAGCAGGTAGTCACAGAATATGAAGGGAATACCACGCCATATTTTCAACAGCTAGCAGAAATGCCAGAGAAAGTAGAGGAATTTACAATCCAAACAGAAGACGACCATGTGAGCGAGACAAACAACAGCAGGAAAGAGAAGAGAAATGAGGAAATAATACACAAGTGTGAAGAAGCTTATAATCTTACAATAATGCAAAAACAAATCCTTCATGATGTTTTGATGAACAATAGTTCAGTATTTAGTAATATCCCAGGCAGATGTAATGTATATCAGCATACATTTCAAGTAGAAGACGTACCACCATATAGGCACAAGTATGACAATTTACCTATAAGTCTTCGAGACAAATCTAGACAATTAATAAATGGCATGTAAGAAAATGGGATTATTGAGCAAAGTAATTCTCAATACATAAATTCAATCTGCTGGAGTATTAAACGAGATGGTAGTTTGAGATTAACTTTAGACGGTAGATATGTCAACAAGTATATGAAACCAGATCATTTTCAAAGTGAGGGAATTGAACAACTAATTACAAAACTTTCAAGAGGGAGATTTCTGACATCCATTGACCTCACTGCATCATATTGGCAAGTGGAATTAGATCCGCAAGTGCGTGATTACACTTCATTTCAGTACTCAGGGATCCAGTATCGCTTTTGTGTAAATCCTTTTGGTTTAAAAAACTCAGGGAGTGGATTTTTGAGAGCCATTCACAGTATCTTTGGAAATTCTGCAGATGACTTTTTAATAAAGTATATTGACGACTTCTTAATCATTAGTCAAACATTTGAAGAACACATGAATAATGTCCATTATGTGTTAAATAAACTACAACAACATGGTATGACTGTGAACATACTAAAATCAAAATTTTGTGTCAAGGAAATAAATTTTCTGGGTTATGTAGTGGATGAACGAGGTATAAGACCTGATCAGAAAAGAATAGAAGCAATAATGAGAATTCCGCCACCCAGGAACGTAAAACAAATTAGACGTCTCTTAGGGGTATTGAACTTTCAGAGTAAGTTCGTACCAAGATATTCGGCTGAAATAGAACCACTGCGGCAGCTACTCCGAAAGAACAATAAGTGGAAATGGACAGAGGATCATCAAAAATGTTTTGAGAGAGTAAAGGAACTCTTTGCTAAGTCCATATTACTTGAGAGGCCCAGAGAAGATTTGGAATATGAGATTTATGTCGACGCATCAATGCAAGGATACGCCGGAATTTTAGGACAGCGAGACATCAACAATGACTTTCACGTCATTAGTACAGCTTCTAGAGGACTTACAAATATTGAGCGAAATTCTTCAGTGACTCAGCTAGAAATTGGAGCACTATATTTCGCATTAATTCGTTTTAAAACCTATATTTATCAGCAAAAGGTGAAAGTATATTCAGACCACATCAGCTTAACTTTCATACAACGGTGTAGATTATGTAGTGGAAAACTTGCTAGATACATTCATGCAATATCTGCATTCGATATTGAGATTATCCACATTCCTGGCAAAAACAATACCTTCAGTGATTTACTATCAAGATTGAACTACAACCCACAAATTCCCGAAAATATTGAAAGGCCTAGAAATGAAGTCAAAATATTGACAATTGAAATTCCTTTAAGCAAAGAAATGATTAGAAAATTGAAAAATATGGGGAAAATTCAAAATGAGGATGCAAAATTATTTGAACTTAAAGAAAATGCACCATTGATTGAGGAGGCAAAGAAAGAAATTATAGCAATTCGAGATGGGACATTATACAAAAAGCATGGAAAAGAAATGCCTAGTTGGAAGGTAATGGTTCCGAAAAGCATGGAAAAGGAACTAATTAAGAATTTTCATGAAGGGTTAGCACACTCAGGGACGGACCGAACAACTTCTATGATTTTAGAGAATTTATACATATCCAAATTGCGTCAGAAAGTTCGGAAATTTATATCATGCTGCAACCTGTGTCAGAAGGCAAAGCAAATAAATGCAGCATATGCATTTGAAACTAATTCGGTTATAAGGGACAAGCCGAGATGTGTAATTAGTATTGATATTCATGGTCCGATGCCTCCAAGTCAATTTGGAAATAAATATATATTTGTCTGTTATGATATATTCAGCAAATATGTAAGAATTTACCCTTTGAGAAAACCTACAAGTTTAGCATGTTTGAATAGACTACTTAAGTCATATGTGATAGAAGAAGGACCTATTCAATCTGTATTGAGCGATAATGCTTCGTACTTCACAGGAAAAAAATTTATGGATAGACTGAAAGAAAATGGCATTAAACAATATTTTTCGTCAAGATACAGACCGAACTCCAACCCAGTGGAGAGGGAAATTAAGGAAATTTCAAATTATTTAAGGATGTTATGTCATCGAAAACACAACCAATGGTATGGATACGTGAACTTTGTTCAGAACCTACTAAATGAAACCATAAACAATGTGACAGGATACAAACCATGTGAACTTAAGTTGGGAAAGAAGATCAATACAATGTGTAAAAAAATTCCAGAAGCCATTCCAGATGCGCATTCTATACCACCAACAGAAGAAGAGATGTTCCGAAAAGCATTCGAGAGGATGAAGAAAAAAGCCATAAAAAGAAAAATTAAACATGAAGAAAAGAAGAGAAAGGAATGGAGGATCAAAATAGGAGATTTAGTTTTGGTTAAAACCAAGAAATTATCGGATAAAGAAAATAAACTTTATTGGCGAATGTTTCTCAAATACCATGGACCATATGAAGTTGTTGAAGTGTATGGAACTAACACATATGAGTTATGTAATCCAACAACTCGAAAAAGCATAGGAAAGTTCCATATTGAGATGCTTAAACCATACAACCATGAAGATCATGGTGAAATAAAAGACAAAGATGATAAATAGTAAATGCTGGATAGTTAAAGGCGAACTGCAGAGCAATGTATTGGAACGTAAGAGGGTTAAATAAAAATGTACGTCATGTGAATGGAGAAATAAATTGTGGTCATGACTAACTGTTTGAGAGGAAAATAACATTTTATTAGTAACTGAACATGTGAAATAAAGCCTGATGTTATATTAAAGTAAAGTACATAAATACTATTACAAGAGTATTGTTAAGATAAAGTACAAAATCACAAAAATTGGTAAATATAATTAATAACAAATATTTATGCAGTAAATAGAACATGTGAAACAGTGCCTAGATTTAAGAGATGTAAATATTTGTGTAGAGAGTGAATATTTTGGTAAATATGTGTAATAATTATAAAAATCAAATGTATAAAATCTTGTCAACAACTTAAGAAAGTAAACAATTTGAAACAGTCATTAAATAATTTAGGGTAAAGTATTTGCTATAAATAAAAAAAAAACTTTTTTTTTTGATGTCAGATTAATATCTAAATTAATTAAACCAGAGCCAGTAAGTAGTGGCGAGATAAAATATGTCGTGTGTTAAATGCGTGTGAAGTGTCAAGTGAAAGTGATAACGTGTGTTCCAAGATTTAGGAGACTAAAAACACAATTTTAAAATTTCTAAACAATTTATAAATATTTATAATTATGTTTCTAGTGGGGCATATGATACGGTAATTTGTATCACAAATTACTTAAAGGTAAATAATGATTATAATATAAATATGTATTTTTATGTGACATTGATTTCAGAGGTTTATTAATTGTAATTATTATTGGTAAATAATAATATACAGCTTTACTGAAACTGTCAACAATAACGCAATAATGCAGCAAGGGGGTGAGTTGTTTATCGTTACCGGGAACCAGGAAGTTACGTAATGTTTCGCGCCTTTTCGGTAAAAAGCTTCTAGAATGTTCCCTAAAAGAAATATGTATTAGTGGTTTTCATTGGATAGTAAAATAGACGCTAATGTTGGCGCGTTTTATTAGCCAATAGCAGTTCATTTATAATCTTTAGGCGTATCTTAAGGCAAGCCTATAAATAAGCCAGGCCGAGGTAGCGTGTCCCCCTGTTCAACGGAATTCTCAATACACTACACGTCGGCCGCTCAGTTCATCAAAATTTCGTGTACACTACACATCGTCAGCCAGTCCTTCATTTCGTCAAGTTACACGAGAATTATTATAAAATATTATACAGTTAAATATACACAAAGTCGAAGTACGTGAGTTAAAAAGTGAGAAGTTATTACAAACAGTTTCAGTTTGGCAAGTATCCAGATAAATATGTAAAAAGTGTTAGTGAATGTGTTCGGCAATAAATGTTATAAAACCAATTTCTTCGTCAGTATAATTTCTGGATAAAAGATTCCTTTCCGATTCACACCCTGCATGAGAAACATATTCGACCCAAAGAGCTAGCTGGAGAACATTTAAAGTGAATTATTTCAAAACTGATACAAATTGCTACGCCAGATGGAGCTAAACGAACCAAACAAGGAGTGACGTCACAAGGAGGCTTCAACACACGTGATGTAAACAACATTACGTAAAGCAGCAACCGTCGCATATTGACTTCCAAACGTGGTGCTATAATAAAGTTAAATATTGTAACATTAATACCGCAGCAATACGTAGTAGAGAAAGTAAACAGGAGTAGACATATCTTACTTATTGATTATTTTGTGTAAGAGAATATCTTGAGTTTTGTGAATAAAGAGATTCATATGTGACATTATAAAGGACCTTTAGAATATGTTTCTTTTTTTACAAAATACCAATAGAATACACATTTAGGAAATTATGTCAATAGTTTAATGTTGTTGAATTATTATATAGTTATGTTAGAAACACTATGTTTACAATCGCAAAACATGAATCAGGAAGAGATATTTTGTGTGCTATCAAATGCTTCAGGTCGGATTCAGTTATATTTATAACTCTGGTAAGGATGTGTTACCACATGCGGTACACCGCATAGAGGAAAAGAGCGAAATTGAGGTATGTGAGAGGAGCATGGATGAGAAAGGGAGTGAGATTAACAAAGAAAGAATACGGGAGAGAGGTTGAATGACGTAGGGTGGAATAGTTAGAAAACGAGAGACAGAGATAGTAATGGACAATGCAAGAAATGTATCAACAGTTAGAGCAACAGCGCGAGATGAGATGTGCGTACTACTAATTTAGATAACCACCCTACCTTCCCTACTCTCTCTCTCTCTCCCCTTCTCTCTCATTGTAATATATTTAAACGCATCCAAGAACAACTTGAATGTGGAGCACCATTATAAAAAATACAGGACTTCCCTTCGTGACTGAGCGGATTAAATACTCTCCACTATTCCTCAGACAGCTTACATATTTGGTGTTTTTGAAGAATGAGATTCAGTATTGTAACTTTGACCAATTATTACTGTCAGTCCAATAATGTGATTTACTTCAATTCTAATCGTCACTTCATTAATGAGATGTAGTTGAATTATCACTATCACTTAACTTTACCCGCGACATAGGGGCTTAAGTGAATATGCGCCAAGCAGCTTATTGGACGTCGAACACAAGATCTCCCTAATCTCTTTCAGTAGCAGCGCTAAGGATATCGAAGTATGTCCAGTATTTGGAGGAAAACATTCAATACATTTGAATACTCTTGAATGCTTAAGTTTCGCATTATTGAAAGCCATTGCATATATTATGCTAGATAAGGAATGGAAGGAGCTGATACTTCAAGTTATTGCCTCGCATGTGTCCTCAAAGAGTTGCTAGACTATACTTCTTGATAGATTTTCAGTTTGTTTCCTGTAGGTGAATCAATGCAACATTACATAAACTCTTGTTTCTAAATGAAAATATGCAAAACAATGGGGGAAAGAGACGAGGGGCGCAAGTAATATTAAGCGTTAACTGAGTTGTAATTGAAACTGATCTAGCTAATGCACTAAATCATGCTTTTACAATAACTTGGCTTGGTGATGCACTATCAGCCATTGTATTTACCTACTCCGGTTACCAAAATCTGGGAATCCAGCAGAAAAAAAGTCAGGACTTGTTTATTTCCTTCCATCTGTTTATTTATGTTTACGAAAATCTCGGGTCCCAGCATAGGTTACAGGTATGGTTACACAGAAGGAAAGCAAAGAAATTTATTATTAATATATTATTGTTAACTTTGACTAACAATAGCATATATATAAAATCTGTGACATTGTCATTATAGTAGAATTGCTGCCAATTGGAGAATGCAAACCATAAGCAATATTAACATGTAATACGTAATTGGTTACAGGCGTTTATACAGAGAAGACTACTAATAAGACCATAATTGTATTCACAGAAGAAACTATGGAGTTTACAGTTTTTCATAAGATGAGTATGGAGTATCGAGTATCGGTGCTCAAAATTCAATATCGGTATCGAGTATCAAGTATCGAGAAACAGTGGTATCGTCCCTAAACTTATTTCATTGGAAATGAGTATTTGCCATTTCATCGGTAGATTCTCAAAGGAGGTAAATGATTTACTCCGGTTATGTGATCTTTAATTGTCTACGTGGGTTACTTTCTGGTCGTAACAGTTTTTTATTAATTCATACTGGCATATGCAATGAGAACATCTTTCATTATACCCGATTGCAATTTCTATAACTTACAAGCCTATACTGGTAATCTTAACATTTTAATCTATTTACATGTGTTTTGCTACGTCTAATCCACGATTCACTTTAAGTGTGAATGGGGTGCTAAATCATTTTTAACTATCTACAATAAGTTAGGTTGTGCTACAATTCCTCCTTTAAAAATTCCAAAACAAACCTTAGTGAACACTGTCCTGCTATAATTGGAATTGATAATTCTAATCAATATTGCAAGGATTATAATAATCTACAGGAAACATCTTCTTAGGATTTTGCTTCCTTCTCAGAAAAATGAATGCAAACATGGGGGGGATGGAAACCATTTAACCAAAGCTTGAGAATTAGCGAGCTGACTGAGCGCACAACTACATTTGCTCGTGAAATAGTGATACAGGTTACCAATACATTACTATTCATGTTAAACATTATAAATTTACGCCAGATAACCTTATAACTTAGAACTCGATATAAAAGCTACCAGCCTTCTCAAAGCCTGTGAGGAAAACTAAGTGAAAAAATTTGAAGCTCATTGATATAAAGATAACTCATGTTCTACACCAGATAAAAGGAGTATGCCAAAATTAATTCGCATTCACTATAATTTATATAATATTAATTGCAACTGCCGCTTCTAACTAGAAATTTTCAAACGTACTTTGAATAGCCTCACTAAAACCCACTGCTATCCATCTGATTCGAGTTTACTTCATATTCTCATTTTATTATTGTAAACCTAGAGTACATCTGCTGCTTTATTCTCCTTTCCTTTCCTTTTCTTTTTTTTCAAGCATGAAAGTAACGTATATTTGGGGACTTGCGATTGTTTTCTATGCAAATGTATTCGTGAGATTCTAACTAATACCTCACCCCACTTTTCACCACATTCCTTGCCACGATTCCGACAATTGTGGGTGCCATTAATCTCTTATAGTATGGTTAAAAACGGATAACAGGTCTCCCTTTTTCGGGTGTTACCCACTCTCACTACTGTTACAGAGAAAAGCTTTTGTTGTCTTGCTCACAAAAGCAGCCGGAATTCTATACACTCCACATGCTACCCTTAACACCTGCGAGCATGAGCCACACGCATCTGCATCTTTCCTCCCCGCCCTTGGCATTCTATCATTCTATTGTTTACATTGCACCTCTCACGCCGCCCCTTCCAAACAATACCGTCACCTCACGTGCAACACTGAACAACTGCAAGCATATAACGCGTACACCTGCATCCTTCTACCTTGACATAAAAACGTAAAACACCTGCGTGGCATGAAATATACGCTTATATCCACACCTGCACCCTTCTATCCCGCAATCGGCATTCTATAGTTTGCAGTGCACTTGGTCCCGTGACATAACAACCCAAACACCTGCCAGCATGGAATGCAAACCTGCGGTTTCTAGCTTACGCACACGCAAGTTCGTCGACTTTTAGAGTATACAAGGGGGTGTTTACGGTAGCGAGTGTTACCCTTCGCCGTAATATTGTGCAATGTGAATTAATGCTGCCTAGGACACTTCATTGAAATCATCGGTGTCAACACCCGTGCTACATTTCTACAAAGTACTCAACAACTTACAACGCAAGTTGAGTAATTTTATATACATTTTGTAAATCAAAGTGCATGTATTAACACGGGATTTCATTTTTTAAAACCAAATTTTAATAAACAATCACAATGAATACTTAAAACTAAGGGTAAATCATACTAATATGTACGAGATTTTTATAAATTAAATTCAATGATGATTCTATATTACGGAATTTACTGATCATTTTTGCGATACTTTGAAATGTGTGTATAGGTAACATATTTTCCCGGGAACCTAGTCGTCCTCCGTGGTGTAGTCATTGCCATGGTAGCCTCTAGCTCCCGAGACCGCAGGATCAAACAGGGCGGAAGGCGATAGATTTTTTCTGAAGTAAAAATCCTTAACATGGCTTTCTTCAGAAGGGAAGTAAAACAGATATTCCCGCACGTAAAAGAACCTCCAGCCTGATAAAGAGGCCTCTGAGCAAAATTACCGGTTTTTCATGCAACAATATAGAATTGAACGCTAAGGACCACAGTAGTTAAAGAGCGCCCATAAATAAAACTCAATTCTAATTTCGGGAAACTATTAAAGGTTCGTTTAAAATTCGTTTAAGTTAATTAAAAAGAATTCACTCCAGAAATCAAAACATTTCCTATTCACCGCATATATCTGACTCCATTAAATACGACATTTATCTGCTTTCGCATAAAATTCAACTATACCCTTATACAAATTGACGAATATTATGTACCATTAATAATTGTTTACATAACACCTTCTCTAAATATATTTACCATCAGTCCTGTTTACGTGAAATTAAAGAAGTGAAAGTGACATTAAGTATTTATCTCTATTTTACATGAAAAAATCACACATATCTGGAATTCAATAGTCATTTCTTACATAAAATCCCGCGACATTATATAAAGCTTAAAAAACGGCAAAGCCGAAACTTCTAAACAGTAGCGCTTATTATAAGACAAAACTGAATGAAGCCTATAATGCAAAGTGTTAGAAAATAATTCTCCATTTTCACATGAACAACAGACTAATAAATATTTCTAAAAAAACTTGAAAATCTTGTGTATTACATTTACACATCTTTCTATGCCTCCTATCTAAAATATTTTTAAGTGCTAATGCAATGCGTTACATTGCACCTCTCACGCCGCCCCTTCCAAACAATGCCGTCACCTCTCATGCAACACTGAACAACTGCGAGCATATAACGCGCACACCTGCATCCTTCTACCTTGACATAAAAACGTAAAACACCTGCGTGGCATGAAATATACGCTTATATCCACACCTGCACCCTTCTATCCCGCAATCGGCATTCTATAGTTTGCAGTGCACTTGGTCCCGTGCCTTTTCTACTGGCTCTTCAAGCCAAACCTAGTATTATGTGTGTAGAAATGCTAAGGTACTGTATACATTCAAGTTAGACAGAGGCAGTTTGTATGACTTTCGATAGACGTTCTTCTAAACAGACGGATTCTGTAATCTTATAAACATTACCTTCACATAATTTTCTCTACTCGGTGTTCTAACCAAATGCCTTATTATAAACACTAGTACCTGCCTGTATTCACATAAGTTTCAATACACGTTCTTCTACACAGAAGCAGTTTATGTATGTTAGAAACATTAAATTTTCTATTCTTTCTTCTACTCGAAGCTTCAATACATTGTCATAAGAAATAAACTATCATTTCGCATAATGACTGAAATTAATTCCTCTTCAGAGCAGCTAGAAAAACAAGTGAGTTTACAAACCTAAAAATGCTATTTCAGGTATCATAGCAAACAACAGGAATACAGAAATCTTGTATTGGAAGCTATGGTTTCTTTGCTCAGAGGAAACCCTCCAGGATATAAAATGAACGCGACTACAGAAGTCACATATGTGATCCAATCTCTTGAAATATAACACAAAAAAACCATTTTTCTTCGGTAGCATGACAACGTTGGGCCTTCAATGAAGTAATCTGGACTGCCTATTCCATCTATGGCCAATGAAATGTTAGAAAACATATCGAATTTCGAAGAAAAGTCTAGCTCAAAATCTCTGCTCACAATTCCGGATTTTGTAAATTGGAGCTAGTTTTTATGAACCCTTGAATGCATCATGCTACATAGAGCTACCTGCCAGAATCAGGAATAAACATGCTGTAGTAAATATTAAGAACAATGATAAATACTGTTTTGCAAGTTTTCTCGCTGCAAAGTAACCTTTGAAGACCCGCAGTAAAAACACTATGTAGAAGAGCTGTTCACCACATTTAATTATGAGGGAACTTACTTCCCGATAAGCCTGCACCAGCTTGAAGACTATGAACATCAAAACCACACCACATCCGTATCAGTACTTGAGTTAGTCAGAGACAACACCATTATAACCTCATACAGACCAAAGAGCAGAGCAATTTAATGTAAATTTGCTGTTCATTAAGTAAAATAGAATATCCTACTGCTGTCTGATTACGGATATTCCAAGGTAGACAAGAACGCAGATCCGTGCCTGGAGCACTTCAACAGTGAAGATGCTTTTAGAAAGCATCAATTGAAGTGCATACGGCGTCAGGTACTCAAAATTCCTAATCAGGGAAAAATTGTAGTGTTTTCATCCTACTCGAAGGGTACTCTTATAATTGTGGTTATACATGCTAATATTGAGAGTGTTCTAGCCAGAGTTCAGTCCTGCGAGACATTGGTAACCACTACGGATTCGGGCTTTCCAGCATCATGACGATATATCAATATTTTTCAAGCTTGCATGTCGATATTACGGCTCATTGTCGAGATATCAATAATTTAGAGGTCCTGATACAATCTAAGAGATCTTGTTGAGCTTCGTACAATAGCCGAAATGGTCATTGCCCAATATAATCGCAATTAAGAAATGACTTTGACTGCTCAGTATGTGGATGATTTCGGCAAAGCTCGTCATTGCCACATATTGAATAATGGGGTGGGTGAGATGAAGAACTGTGCCACTCCATGTGACTGCGGGCTGCTCAGAATACTTTCAATTTAAATAAACGAGTAGCCATTTCAGACCCATCCTTTTTCAATGCCTAACAATTACGACAGTAATTTCCTGTTGCAAAAACTGACATATGAAGATAACCTTCTCTGCAAGTTTAGCAAACGGTACAGGAGCATCTATTTCTTTATTGATCAGCCCTCGTATAAGGTGTGTAAAAGGGGTCATTTTTTACTTTTTGCGAGACTTATACATGCGATGCTCAAAACGTTTGTTTTATATTGTTAGTACACATGTCTCTGATGTATTTTTTTCATTTTAAGCTGTTTTGAATATCTAATTGAGTTTTTGCAACCGAAAACATGCGTGTTTTCGTGTGCTCGGTGAATTTTTACTTTCGAAAAACATGGATCAAAGAATTTGCATTAAATTTTGCTTGAAAAACAGAATCAAGTGCAGGACCACATTGGAAATGTTGACTGTGGCTTTTGGCGAATCTACTATCAGTGATACCAGAGTTTATGAGTGGTATAAATGTTCCAAAGATGGTCGAGGAGACGTTGAAGACGACGACTGCCCTGGACGCCCTAGAACATCAATTACTGACGACATTGTGGAAGAAGTAAAGAACATCGTTCTTGAAAATCGCCAAATCGCTATCAGAGAGGTAGCGGATGATGTCGGCATGTCCTTTAGCTCATGCCAAGCAATTATGTCGGATGTTTTGGGCAAGAAACCCGCAGCAACAAAGTTTGTTCCGAAATTGTTGAAATTTGACGAAAAACAATGTCGCGTAGACAGCGCTCAGAAATTGCTGAATGAAGTCGAAAATGATCCAGAACATCTAAATAACATTATAGCAGGTGATAAAACATGGGTATATGTGCATGACGTCGAAACTAAGGCTTATCGTCCCAAAGGAAACTGCCTGAAGAGCCAAGACCGAAACAAATTAGCCAAGTTCGATCACATGTGAAAGTCTTTCTCACAGTTCTCTTCGATAACAATGGGATAGTCTATCAGAAGTTCCTCCCTTATGGTCGTACCCTCAATAAGGAATAATACCTGGAAGGTATGCGTCGTTTGCGTGAAGAAATCCGAAGAAAACGGCTGGAATTGTAACAAAATCACACACCTCAATGCTTGTTCGTAACCTTTTGGCAAAAAAACAACACCGTTATGCTGCTTCAGACACCGTATTCGCCAAAAATGTCCCGCTGCGACTTATTTCTATTCCAGTGGGTGAAGAGAACCATGAAAGGAATCTGTTTTGCCACAATCGATGAGATAAAAGCAGAATCGCTAAAGGAACTGAACACTATAACGGAAAGTGAGTTCTAGAACTGCTTCCAAGATTGGAAAAAGCACTGGCACAAGTGAATTATATCTGTGGGGATTACTTTGAAGGGAACACGGTTGATGTTGATGATTAAATAAAAGTTCTTTAAGAAAAACAAAAACTCCCGTTACTTTTCTTATCACACCTCATATAGTTTTGACCCGTGCTGGAAATGCACCCTGCCAGGAGACTTGTATTCGACGTGATGCACAAGGTGACCAAGGTTATGTTGGACTCCATCCAGGATGAGGAGATGATTAAATTCTTCGAATCTGGAATCAGGGGCGATATATGCACAGTAACAAAGACATACTCCTAGATGAGTAATACTTTCCAGGGCATGACCAGAATCAAAGGGAAGTTCTGGACGTCAAAGGTAAGCTGTCTTACCTTAAAAGACGCCGATTTTGAGCCTTTTATCGCATGTGGCTATTTAAAGTTGCACCTTCTTATGGGTAAACTATGGCTTGGTGTGTTTCGCAGGCATGAATATGAGCTGTTTCATACTACCGTATTTGCAAGAAGCACTCGAAGTATAGAATGGTAAGTGATCATACAAAGTCTGCCGTATGTCGTCCGCCGCGCTACTTGCGGTATTAGCTCTTACGGTAATTTCAGTGCTAATATTACTTCCGTGTTGTCCTCCGTGCATTTAATCACATACAATTAGCGCATTTTTGCGGGTTTTGATGTTTGGAAAAGTATTTTATGACATAATCAAAGAATAAGGTGGATTATGTTACTGGCATAACTAAATGGATTGTGGCATTAGGGCTAAATCTTGTACAGATAAGCAAATGTGTGTGTGTTTAAGGAATTAATATTCTATCATACATCTCAATGTGCTGTCAACCAGGCACTATCAGCCAGTATGCATAGTTATTGTTTATTATTAGTTATAGTGGAAAGTAACAAAATTAATTAATGGATATTCCCCGATTTAGGAGAGCAATAATCTGAATATATTACCGCCAGTCATTAGCGCTAATATCGTTGGAATTATCCACAGCCTAACACAAGTACAGAAGCAGCTCATCCTTATGACGATAATGATTGCTTAGAATATACAGAACTAGTACGATTGGATTGGATGTCATTGGATCAATTGATCAATTAAATGTATGTATCCATTAATCATAGTGTGTTGTTGTATCCAGCAAAGTTGATCTGATGTTATATGATAATGTTATTGTGTTGTTTAATTACGTAAATTCCGCTGCGAGTGAACTGGGTGTCGTGACCTTACCTTGTGACAACGTTGTTGATGGAGTCGATATGTTGCTAGCAAATGAAGAATCCACGACATGAAATTTTCAGCTAATTTTGTTGGACATTTATCATATTATGGTAAATTAAACACATTTCCTTTAGACCGAAACACACATTACCGTTATTTAAACTCAATAAATGGAAATGTGTTCATTTTAGTTCTATTAATTTGGTAGTCTTCTTATGTTTAAGGTCTTTTGTATTTTTCATAGGTGGTAGCATGTAGGAATGTATATAACTCCGATAATGACGACCTTGAAAGTACCCGGACTATGAAATAGACGGGACAGGGATCGAATGCAATCCTTGTGAGGGAGAAGGCTCTGAGGGTGAATTTCCCTTCAGTCACAAGGGTGTACAATCGCATCATGTAGCTAAGATGATTCGCATCATGTGGCTAACATGATAATGGAGGTGAGAATCATTCATTATATGTTTTATTTGCATTTGACATCTTACATGACATTAATACTTTCAAAAAAGAAAGAGAAATTGAATTTGCAAGAGACCAGGTGCGACTGCGTCAGCACAAATAAAATGGGTGTAGTTGTATAAGGAAGAGACGTAGAGAAGCAGATACGGTGTGTAAATATGAAACAGCTCTAATAGTCCCGGCATGAAAATTGTCTTGTAAAAACAAGTTCAGAAAACATTACTTCTGGAGAGGGGCAGGACATTGTCTGTAGAGAAGGATATAATAATGATTTTAAGAGATTACATTAACTTTGCATTAATTGCAAAACACGTGGATAGAAGGGTAGTACAACAGAAAGTTTAAGCGTAACGTGACACTTCAGTACTTCTTTGAGCTTCGTATCTGACGAAATCAGATGACATCAAGTCTGCAAAACGTTTTTCTTAAATACATTGATTATTTCGGAAATGTATGTCAATACTGGTGGAATTGTTGAAGCAGATCAGAGAGGAAAGAACCTGCCACCAAATAAGTTGGGCGAAGAAATAAGGGAAGAAATCAAAATGCACACCAGAACGTCCTCTATAATTGAGAATCACTACAATCAAGATAAATCAGGTAGACTATATTTTGGCAGCCATCCCAATGTATCAAACGTGTATTCTTTTACGAATAGAACGGCACGGAAAAACCAAGTGGACAAGAGTATTTTGCAGTAAAGTGGCTTTAACATAAGCTTTTTAATACTGAGCTTGGTTTCAAGGAACCTGCTAATGATACCTGTGACAACCGTGACGAGCTTCATGTGAAACCAAAAAAGAAAATATAACAAGAAGAAATAATCAGAATTAACTCAGGCTACGATGCACACTTGCCAGAAGCAGATGTGAACACAAAAACAAAATCTTTGACAACAATCGGTCAAAAGAACCTGAATAAAATCTAAGGCTGTCTTGTTCGATCTTAAAA
Organism: Deroplatys truncata; assembly: GCA_030765065.1. Taxonomy (NCBI): domain Eukaryota; kingdom Metazoa; phylum Arthropoda; class Insecta; order Mantodea; family Mantidae; genus Deroplatys; species Deroplatys truncata. The sequence goes on from CM060981.1 coordinate 275,397,922, forward strand.
ATGTCAGCCAAAAGCACTCCTCTGCAATTCCTGTGTATTTTATCTGAGAAAGAGATTTCTGGAGGTCAGAATCGTAAGTTCCCCATGAATATGTCATATTTGTTGATATTGAGATAGTTTCCTAAGCACAAAGTGATCAACTATAAACTATTATTAAAGGTACACGCCCACATGGAAGTAGATAGTGTCCATACTGTGATTGAACGAGCCAAAAGCAAATTGTGCTCAAGTACCGTAATTGCAACAACTTGGGTTTGGCAACAATTTGTTTGCTAGTGCCACTTCAAGGAACTGATTGAAGTATATGACATGTAAATGGAGGTTTAAGAGACTTTCAGTCTTTTAAAAAGATCATCTTCTCTTATGGTTAAGCAGATAACCAAAAGTTCGACAACAATTACATTTTTGGTTAGCCAGTGGTACATCTACAGGTGCGACCTGAGAATTCAGGCTCTCTGTTTTATAAAGCATTCGTCGACGTATTTCAAAAAAATTGATATACAGTGGCAAACGAGAGGGACAGAATGGCCTGAAAAAACCTCCTGCTATACAAAGCACTGTCAGAACAGTAGCTCCAGAAGGGTATAAAAATTGACAAGAGCTACTCGGATAAGTGTCTTAATGCTTTCGTTATTTCTACCAGAGTATCCTACACACTCTTTCAAAGCCAGCTGAGAAGGACTCGGGAGGATGTGATAATGTCTGGTAATTCTAAAGGTGAACTCTGTACATAAGAGGGTAGATTTTCCCCTTTCAATTTTATTGATGAATGGCTACTGAATTTGGATAGAAATTTATGTTATTGTTACATGTTTTAAAGTTCCTATAGTTACGTTATTTCTTATAGTTCAACCACCCAAAATTTTTCTTTATTTACTTAAACCTTGCCCAGCAAATAGGAATTGCGACTACATTTTTAAAGGAAAAGGTTATCTTATAATCCTAACATATATTTGTATAAATACCTATGATGGCTTTATTTATAAAGTTCAACCCCAATTCTGACGTTCCCATAGAATAGTCCTGTATGCTTAAGATAAACACAATAGGTAAATAAATGGACAGAAAACTATTATTAAGCACCTTGATAATGTCGTAAGTGTAAATAAACACGGGTTCAAAAATACATTTATCACAGAAATCTCGCAAGTACTGTCACCCGATAGCACTACACAAAGGCATCCATACACAAAACGTACACGTAGAGACTAGACTGACAGGGTGTAAAAAGTAAGATCCTACTTAATTGTGTATTTCACTTGCTTTACCGATAGCAAAACGCTTCCCTCAGGGGCCTACTACTGTAGGTACGGTATTGGCGCTTCCGGGGTCCCGATTCGCACTCTCGATTGGGTTCCCCTGAGAGATGAGAGGACTTATGCCAAACGCTCAATCAACTGTGGTCCATTAATGTGTTTGAGCAATTTCCAGTGACCTCCCTGAATACAGTCTGACGGATACCACGGCCCGTCCCGCTCCGTCCCGGAGGAGGAGAGTCGCAAGGCGTGACTGGGTAATGCGTAACTTCCAGGCCCTGAGTATCATATAGGGCTCTGTTCGTATCCGCTGATAAAGGTCAGTCCCAGGGAGGAACCATTACTCGTACCCTGTTCCTTACCTTTGATCGGCTAGAACTACTTCAAAACATTAAGGCAGGGTTTGAAGCCATTGAAGTTGGCCATATATCTCCAACCCGCTCACATGCTGTAAGTTGCCCGCGCTTTGGTCATACAAGTGGGATCTGTTTCGTGAAGCTACCTGTGTGGAGAATTCTCAAACGAGGGAGCATGAACATCAGCTCAAACATGCGTTAACTGCAGTACAAACATCCATTTAGTACCCGATAATGCCCCTGTTTTACAGAGAAAAGGGCAATCCAGGAGATCCGGATTAGGGATAAGGTTTCCTTCTCGGAAGCCCGGATACTCCTGCGTGTCCGCCAACCCTCTGTCAGGTCCGGTAACTATAGCTCAGTTGCAGCTAAACCGGTATCATGTCGGGAAATCCCAACTCATACCAGCGATACTAACGGGGCCACAATTTCAGAAAACATTCTCGTAGCCAAATCACTTCCAAAGCCCACGAAATCCACATCTACATCTGCTACAATATCTCCAAGGATCCCTTCAGTAAATTCAGCATCAAGGCCATCTACTTCAAGCAATAAGACTGGCAGGCCGCACTAATAATGCACCACAGATAAAGTTTAAGACCAGCTATAACCGAACTGGTTTCCTGAAAGAAAATGCAAGCTCTCTACCCGGAACGTCCAAGGAAAAAAATCCACAAATATCTCCTCGGAGATCCTCTTCCGAGGAATCTTCTGGGAAGGATTCGGATCGGCGATCTACATCTTCTCTGATCTCCACTTCCAATTGTTTCAAGGTTTTCTATTGGAAAGCGGTCCTCCCCCGTGGAGAAGACGGAACAGGAGGATTCTGCCCACACTGTCAGAACGACTGTGAAAAAGAGGTAGGAAAAATCCTCCGCTAAATGTGTTAGCCCGACACCAAAGAAAAAGGAAGATTGATTCGACCGCCGCTTTCCACAGCGTAGTAAGCTTCTACAATTAAGAACCTATTCCGTTATAATTCTAATGGCTAACCTACAATGGAACATTCCTGGAAAAAGAATTCTTCAATCAGAGCTTGAACCTGTGCTCAGTAAGTATGAACCTTTGGTCCTGTGTTTACAAGAGACTGAACTCCGTCCACAAGACAGCTTTCAACTTAGATGACATACCTAGTATGATGTGATCTCAGACCGGAAGAGGGTATTCCTGCACACGGGGCACTATGATGCTCATCAGAGATGATATATTTGTAGAATCTGTATCAATAAGTCTGATATCCAGTAAGTGGCTGTAAGGATTAAACTGCCATATATCCAATTTACCATCTGCAACATTTACCTGTCGCCATCCGTAGACTTCTCGCTCATGGATTTAGAACATCTAGTCTCTCAGTTACCAACGCCTATTCTGTTTGTGGGAGGCGTTAATGCCAATCGCCCACTTTGGGGCTCACCTCGGGCTTTTGCAAGAGGTAAATTAATTGCTGATTTAAGGACAATAATAATCTAGTTCTTCTGAATACGGAGAGGCTACATTTCTCTTAGTCTCCTACAACACTTTCTCACACCTTGATATTGCAGTTTGTTCACCACAGTTAGCAGTTTCCTTGCAATGGAATGTCATCTCTGATTTACACTCTAGTGACCATTTTGCGTGTCTTCTTATCTTAACACAAGATATATGTTCCAAAGCCTACGTAAATGACCTTTAGATAAAGCCAACTGGAATCCTTACTCCGAGTTGACTGTATTTAAATACAATGAGTACGACTGTGTGGATGTTTTGGTCCAGCATCTCACAGAGAAGACTCTTTCTACTGCTCAGCAAGCTATTCCACGATCGACTGCCAATCCTCGTCCATTTCCAGTCCCTTGGTGGACGAAAGAGTGTCGAAATACCATTCGTGTTCGCAGGCGTGCTCTTAGGGTTTTTTGCGGTGTCGCCCCACAATGGATAGCCTAATTGAGTACAAGAAAATGGGTGCCAAGTCTAGATATATTATAAAGTATAGCAAAAAGACATCATCGTACAAGTTTATAACTTCATTTAATCGACATACACATTCCTCTGTAGTTTGGGATAAGTTAAGGCGTGTGGCCGGAAAATCGACCCACATGTAATCACCGGTCTTAAAACAGCGGCATTTGACGTGGTTAACATATTTGGCCGTGCTTTCGCTTAAGGGTCTAGCTCAGATAAGTATTCGCCCGACTTCCTTCCTGTTAAAACTCAGGTTGAATCTCAAAGTTTCCTTTTCCTTTCAGGAGATCTTGAAGATTACAGTCGTCTTTTCACCGTGGTGGAGTAAGAACACGCTTTATTATCTTTGCGGCTTTCAGCACCAGGATCTGATCGTATTTACGTACAAATGTTGCAACAGCTCTGTCCTGAAGGTAAGGCTCTCCTACTCGAGGTCTATAATCGTGTTGGCTTGATGTAACTTTTCCAGAAAAGTGGCGAATAGGCCATTGTCATACCTATTTTGAAAGCTGGAAAGGACCGTCATCCCTATCCAGATACCGTCCTATTTCCCCCACCAGTTGCGTTTGCAAGTTGATGGAACGCATGATCAATGGACGGTTGGTATGGTGATTGGAAACTCACAACCTGCTGAACAACACCAGTGCGGTTTTCATAGGCGCTGTTTACAATGGACCACCTTGTGTCATTGTCACACAGACCATGAACGGATTCATGAAAAATTTACAAACGCTTGCGATATTTTTTGACCTCGATGTGGACGCTTACCATTGTTCATTCAGGAATTTATGAAGGACCGCTTTTCCAAATAAGGGTCGGATCGGTTTTTTCGAACCTTTCTGTTCAGATGAAAGCAGTACCTCAGAGATTGATACTAAGCGTTACACTCTTTGCTATAGCAATTAATTCTATCTGTAAATTATGTTCCTCCAAGGGTATCGTCATGCTTATTTGTAGACGACTTTGCCGTTTACTGTACTTCTCTGCGTACGCCGTTTTTGGGCCGCCGTATGCAGCAATGGTTAGATAATCTTCAAGACTGGAATTCTAAAAACGGCTTTCGTTTCTCAACTGAGAATTCAATCTCCGTGAAGTTCTGGTGCCGTAGGAGACGATTACCACCTTCGCTCCAATTCGGTACAAATTTACTTCCATTCGCAGCCTCGACGAGATTACTGGGGTTGTCGTTTGATAGGAAACTTAGCTGGTCATTGCATATAGTACAGCTGAAAGCGTGATGTGTCCGTTCTCTGAATATCCTGCGAATATTAAATGGCAAATCCTGTGGAGCGGATCGGACTGTATTGCTGCAACAGTATCGTGCACTGGTCCGATTAAAAATACTCTATGTTTATATCATTTATTCCTCAGCACGTCCATAACTGGTGCATTTTAGTGGCTATTGGTGCTTTTCCCACTAGCCCAGTAATGTGTCTTTACGCCAATCAGCAGAAGCTCCTCTGCGTTATCGGCGTGAAACCCTCTTGGGAAAATATGGCTGTGCACTTAAATATATGCCTGAACATCCAAATTTCGCTTCTTTTCTTTCACACTGCGCTGGACGAACGTTATAGGAATAGCTCCATTAATCCAAGACCTGCAGGTGCTCATTTACAGGATCTTCTTAGAAAGCACGACATTGAAATGCCTGGCATGTTTGCTAAGGGGGAGATGGCGTTCCCCCTTAGTTACGTGCGACATCTCACGTAGATATTGGGATAACGGTATACCGAAAATCTGCGATGCGTACATTTAGTATCCGATCCTGTTTTTCTTCTTTTAGAATTGCAGTCAGGTTACATTGCCGAATTTTGATCTACACTGATGGATCTAAGAGCAAGAACGGTGTTGGATGTGCTTATGTTCATGGAACCGAGCTGTATGGCATATATCGAGCCATTTTGCATATACACTGTCGAAAATTGGGAGACTGTCTCATTTTGGGTGATTCCCTAAGTGCACTTCCGACCCTTCCTGAGCTGTACAACTACCTGTTCAGCGAATCCAGGATGACCTCCATGTTTTACAAGCTTGTGGCGTTAATGTGGAGTGTGCTTGGATACGTGGTCAGGTTGGCTTTCCGGGAAGTGGACTTCCAGATTTGGCAGCTAAGGCGGCAACCACAGAACCCAGTGTTACAATACCTCGAGTAACGTCGGAAAACTTTTGGCTTGTTGTGCGGAGAGCGGTGCTGTCGTACTGGCGTGAGGTGTGGTTAGCCTCCACTGAAGCACGTTTAGGGTAATTAAAGGCATTCCGATAAATTTTACCAACCTCCTCTCGCGTATCTCGTCGTGAGGAGGTGATTTTGGCTCGGTTGCGCATTGCTCACTGCAATTTTACGCAAAGTTATCTTTTTTAGGGTGACCCTACTCCTATTTTTCCGCTTTGCAGCGAGGTTCTGTCGGTCCGTCAGGAGTTGCTAGAATGTATTGCTTCAGCACATCATCGAGACTCTCTACAACTGCCGGACAGTCTTGCAGAAGTCTTAACGATAATAAGTAAGCAGTTGATAGGATGTTTAATTTTGTGCCGAAAGTAAATTTACAACTGCGGCTTTAGTCAACTTAATAACAGGTTTCTCATTCTGATTGGTTTTTAATTGTGCATATTTATTTATGGCTTGTGGTATGTATAATTTGATATTTAATTCTGGCTTCTGCTATGATTTTTATATTGAGATTTAGCTCTGACTTTTGTTTTGATTTTTTATTCGTGTTTATCTGTGTCCTTTTCCATGATATTTTGCACTGACCTTTATCTCTGTCGTTTGCCATGAACCGTTTTACAAGGGCACTAATGACCTAGCAGTTGAACGCCCTTAAACAAAACAAACAAGCAAAACGCTTCCTCAGCAGCTTCGTTCTGCTTTCCTGTAAACTTAGTGGAATGTCATTAATATAGTTTACCTCTGACTTCTAAGAACTATATATACTATTTTGACATTAACATCGTATATGATGATGCAATGTCCGGGACCATGTCATACACAAATTTTAAATGTCTCTCAAGCGAGATCATTGAATCGTTGAGCTTTTTGACGGTTGCCTCTGATTCCAGAATACGAAGTGTTTTAGAGGTGGACCTTGAGTAATCTGAGCATCTCCGCGACGAGTCTTAACACATTCCTCACTGTCCAAGTAGCAATATATCACCAGGAGGTCATTACAAGAAACTGCTTGCTACACTGGAGAGCAATGAGAGATATACCTGGCACCATAGAAGCTTACAGCAATTAATTGACTTAGGCGTGAAACTAAAGAAGGTACATAAAGCGGCGCCATATGAACAGTCAGAATGACCTATATCCTAAAATGGCTTAAATCTCCTACAATTAAATACGGAGTTAGGTACAAGGGAGACTTCCAAATTCGGTCACAATTTATTGAAGAAAATTAAGATCTTCGCACATTTCATTGAGAATGTGCGTTAATATAATGACTTCTGAATTGTTTTAAGTAGGAAGCAATTCAAGAAATTAACTGCGTAACCAACTTACATTTCATTTTGGACAAAATTGTGGGCATACGCCTTGCCGGAGAGGAAGTGTATATGGACAAATCCGGCTACATAGGGTAAGCCATTCTTGACGTCTTGAAGTTCATTATGTATAGATTCTTCTACGCATTATGAAACCAAATCTAAAAGGTGTCCTTATACGATACCAGGCAGTGTTCTTATACAATAAGGACACTGCCTCGTTCATATTTGAAACATCGACTAATGTTCATGAATTCATCAGAACAAACTCTCACTACTTCGACGCATCCAATTATGCAGAAGACAACATTATGGAATTAAGCCTCAGAACAAAAGTCATTGGTTTGTTCAAGGATGAGCTTGAGAGGATGATAGAATGTGTTGGGTTCAGGTTCAAATGAGTGTGGACAAACAGCCACGAAAGCAAAAGGCATCCAACAAGACCGGAATGTGGAACATTAACTTTGAGCACCATTTCGGCTGTTTGAATAATATTATATTTTCCAAAATTAAATTTTGCAAAACATTTCGGAACTACAAACATAAGGTTTTCACCATATAGATGAATAAGGTTGCTCTCTGTTGAGAAGATAAAAGAAAACCTGTTGAAATCTCAGACCGGACAATTGCCGGGGTCACAATTGTCTGTGCATGGCTGACGCTTATATATATATATATGTATATATATATATGTGTGTGTGCGTATTGATAATATATTTCTTGTGCATATATAAATCGAACGATATTCAGGGGCTGAGAGTAATCATATCAGGCATTCGCCTGATGACCCTGGAAAACTCTCGAAAAAACCAGTGGGTCAGATTGGGCGGTCGCCGGGAAGTGAACTAGGGATCTCCCGAATGCGAGTCGCACGCGTTACCGCGGCGCCACCTTGACGTAAACTGGAAGATCCGTAGTTCAGATCTCGGCTACGACATTGAATTTTTCAATCTGATTCTATCTTTCCAACCTTGTCCTACACACGGCTTGAGCGAAAGAGTCTTCTTGTTATTTGAGATGAACTGCCATTACAAACTTCGTTGTAAGTATAAGAAGAATGCAGTAGCTCAAACGATAGTCAGATATTTATGTGGTGTCTTTGAAACTCCAGGCTCTTTGCATTACCACGAGAACAAATTAACGTGTTGCATTCACATAACTTTCTCTTCTCACCATTCTACAAATTCTTTTTCCTAAATCTCGTTTTTCAGTCTACTTCTTATAATCCAGATAAACTTGCAAATCACATTTGGCCCATCTCTGTTGGTGTGGGGGTCTGCCTCACATTCAAGAGGTCTCGAGTTCGAATCTCGGTTAAAGTAAAATACCTGGGTAAAGTTTTTTCCAGAATTTCCTCTTATGCTGAGAAGATGAATGTTAGATTATAATTTCTACTTCTCAGTTACAAAAGGTATTCAAACCAATAACAAAATATATCTGAGAAATGGTTAATCTCATAAAATATATGTATAACAAACTGCGGCTTTAACAGGGTCTGCATTTCTTGTTTAGCAAAACTTTGACCAATCTTTAGAATTTACCAATTACACAAAAGTCACTCAGAATGAAAAAGACTTGAGAGGCTCTCCTCAGTCAGTTCAAAATATATATTTCATTTGTCAAGAAAATATTTTAAACAAAGGGTGTTTTAATCAAAACCATTAGAGCCATTTTTAATAAAATAAATACTCAAATTTTTTCCATGTAAAGGTTTGTTCAGGATAGGGGAGATTTTCTTGAAAATCCTTGTCGCATTTTCAAAAGATACTGAACTTAAAGATCAAGTTTGCATTTAACCGACTTTTCGCTTTGGATTTATGTTGTTCACAGACACGCAGACATATGCAGCCTTTGCTATAAAATATGATGTGTTGCATTCACATGACTTTCTCCACTCACTCATCTACAAAATATTCTTACAAAGCTTATTTTGCATGTATGTCATGTTAATACCGAAACACCTTCATCACTCATTTTCACAAATCGTTGTAGGTATAACCAGAACATATTAAGCTAAAGCGATAGCCAAATCCCTCAAAGCTGATCGCTACGTGATAACTTTGGATTGGTTGGCTACGGAGGGGACTCGGCACTGATCCACATAGTGGATATTGTGCCTACACCCCAGGAGGGGGCGTCTCCGAGAGAAAGGATAAGGCGAGACAAGACATCGGGCGTCAGCAACCCGGAAAAACGGCACAGGAATGGCAGGATCCTTAAATTTTCAGATAGAGACTCCCCATCAGACGAACAGGCAGACCTGTTACCCCACCCAGTACAGAGGGGGTCCAACGACCCTCAAGGAAGTTAGGATACTCCCGACAGCCAGCCGAAAGCCCAGGGACGGAGAAAGTTACAAAAAGCATCTATTTCCACTGATACACTACAACGAAACACCATCGCCGACATTTCCAACCCTGAAAGAGACCAAGGGATGAAAGATGAAGGGAAATGAGATTGGGGATGAAATGGAGGGTCAGGAAACTTGGGGATGTGAGAATCCTTCCCAGCATTCGTCTGGCGACCCGGGAAAACTCCCCGAAAAAAAAACCATGGTTCAGGAAGGTCGGCCAGAGGAATCGAAACCATGACCTCCCGAATGCGAGCCATAGACGTGATAGCTTTGAAATTATATTCTGTTTGTATGAACACAAGACAGAATGAAAGAAAGAAAGAAGGAAGGAAGGAAGGAAGGAAGGAAAGAAACACATTCGCTATTTGCAGTTGAGAGAAGTATGAAGTATTTGAAAACTGAAACTAACAACAAAGATAATTTCAGAATAGGTGAAATATACAAGTTATTAGACATGAAATAAAAATGTTATTTGATATAAATTCTGAGCTTTAACACTTACGGTTGTTGTGTAGTTAGTTAGATTTTGTCTCTCTCTTACGATTTACTAATTATCAAAAGTCATTGACAATAAAGATAATTTACAGATTATTCCTAGAAAATAAAAGATATATAATCTATTTATCATGAAAATAGCTTAAACATATATATTTTAATCAAAATCCTTAAAACCTTTTTGAAAGAATAAAATATTTCGAAAAATATCCAATGTAAAGGGGGGTTTGGAGTGGGGGATTTTCTTAGAAATCTCAGTGTCGCATTCTTGGAAGAAGTTGAACTTAAACACTAACTTCGGGTTTTAACCAACCTTTTGCTTTTGAGTTATACTGTTCGTGGATACACACACACACACAACACACACAGACACACATTTGGACCATTTTCTAAAAATAAATTCATTGGATTCAGGGGTTCACAAACGTGATTTCTGGTGAAATTACGGCATTGAATTTTTAGGTCAAACACAATGCTTTCTCTACTTACTGTAGCTAATAGTACAGAAAGTAAAAATGCTTACTTTGCATTCAGGTGTCTCAAAACGTGGATTTCCGTTAAACCTCGTTATTAAATTTTTAGGTGAAACGCAATAATTTCTCTACTTACTGTAACTACGGAGTAGAGAAAGTAAAAATTCTCAATTTGAATTCAGGGGACCCAAAACGTGTATTTCCGTTGAATCTCGTTATTCAATTTTCTGGTGGAACACGATGTTTTCTCTACCTACTATAACTACGTAGTAGAGAAAGTATAAATGCTTTCTTTGGATTACGGGGTCTCAAAACGTGTATTTCCGTTGAATGTCGTTATTAAATTTTTTGGTGGAATACAATACTTTCTCTACTTACTGTAACTACGTAGTAGAGAAAGTAAAAATGCTTTCTTTGGATTCAGAGGTCTAAAAACGTGTATTCCCGTTAAATCCCGTTGGTAAATTTTTGGGTGCCACGCAATAATGTCTCTACTTACTGTAACTACGTAGTAGAGAAAGTAAAAATGCTTACTTTGGATTCAGGGGTCTCAAAACTTGTATTTCCATTGAAGCTCGTTATTCAATTTTTTTTGTGGAACACGATACTTTCTCTACTTACTGTAACTACGTAATCTAGAAAGTAAAAATGCTTTCTTTGGATTTAGGAAGACTCAAAACATGTATTTCCGTTAAATCTCGTTATTGAATTTTGGGTGGAATACTATACTTTTTCTACTTACAGCAACTACGTAGTAGAGAAAATAAAAATGCTTTCTTTAGATCCAAAGAAGCTCAAAACGTGTATATCCCGTGAATCTCGTTATTCAGTTTTTGGGTGGAATACAATACTTTCTCTGTCCCTGTAGGTACGTAGTAGAGACAGTAAAAATGCTTTGTTTGGATTCAGGGGGTTTCAAAACGTGTATATTTGGTGAATCTCGTTATTTAATTTTTGGATGGAACACAATACTTTCTCTACTTACTGTAACTACGTAGTAGAGAAAGTAAAAACGCTTTGTTTGGTTTCAGGTAGTCTGAAAACGAGTATTTTTGTTCCAGGTATTAATCTCGTTATTCAATTTTTGGGTGGAATGCAATACTTGATCTACTTACTGTAACTACGTAGTAGGGAAAGAAAAAACGCTTTGTTTGGTTTCAGGGAGTCTGAAAACGAATATTTTCGTTCCGAGTGTTGATCTCGTTATTCAGTTTTTTGATAGAATACAATATTTGCTCTACTTACTGTAACTACGTAGTAGAGAAAGCAAAAATGCCTTCTTTGGATTCAGGAAGTTCAAAACAAGTATTTCTGGTGAATGTCGATGAATTTTTGGGTGGAATACAATACTTTCTCCACCTCCTGTAGCCTATGTAGTAGAGAAGGTAGTAATGCTTTCTTTGCATTTAGGGGGTCTCAAAGTGTGTATTTCCGGTGAATCTGTTTATTGAATTTTTGGATGAAATACAATAATACTTTCTCTACTTACTGCAACTACGTAGTGGAGAAAGTGAAGATGCCTCTTTGCATTCAGTGGGTCTCAAAACGTGTATTTCCGGTAAATCTCATTATTCAATATTTGAGTGAAAAACAATAATTCCTCTACTTACTGTAAGCGCGTAGTAGGAAAAGTAAAACTTCTTTCTTTGGATTCAATGGGTCTCAAAACGTGTATTTCCGGTGAATCTCCTTATTGACTTTTTGGGTTTAATACAATACTTCCTCTGCTTACTGTAAGTGCGTAGTAGGGAATGTAAAAATGCTGTCTTTGGATTCAGTGAGTCTCACAAAGTGTATTTCCGGTCAATTTCGTTTTTTAATGTTTGTGTGGAATACAACACTTTCCCTACTTATAGGTAATTAGTGGAGACAGTAAAAAGATGAGTTGTGGAATAGATAAGCGGCTGTTTGTCGTTACGGCATCTTGCATGCAACCAAATAGTAAAAAGTTTAACTTAAGACTGTAACTTTAAATAATTTCTGGCCTAAGCAGTTGTCACAATTCATAGAAAAACCAGATTTGATAAGGACATTATAAAAATAAAGAACATATGTTAGTTGATAATGGGTAGAGAAAGCAGTATATATTAAAAAACAAACCATTTTGTTTTAACACTTGCTTGTTATACAATGATATGATGCCTCTAATTCCTAAAAATTAGCTTGTATATTGCTTATGTAGCTGAGTTGTAACGTTATTGCTGTTTTCTTGTCACAGCTATTACATTTTTACAGCAAGTCTAAGGTAAATGTATTGGAATGATATCCCTTAACCTTCCTTGTAGAGCAGGTATGAGCTAAGGCACCTGGCATAACTTCTCGATAAGACACCCCGCTTGCCCCGCTGCCGATGGAATGGAAAATATGTAGAGGCGTCTGTACATACCTCCACCAGCATGTAAATATATGTTGATACTTTTTAGTAACATTAATTTCAAGGGAACTCATAAAAATATCCTCTAAGAATGTGATTTGGGGTTTCCCATTGTCAGAGTATGTTTGTTTATAGTATTTATTGTCAAAAGCAAAATAATTCTGTGAAATACATATCCGCGTAGGAGATAGCATCTTCTAATACAGCGTCTTCCACTTTTTTTTAAAATAATGATTCATTAATTGTAGGATTTTTTTTGAATATTCGTAAATAAAAATTTTACGTCAAAAGAGACTGAAACATTTTTTCTCACATACTTTGACGTTTTTTAGCTTCTCAATTAAATCCAGAAATGTTTTTTCTCTTAAACTGCCATATTTAGTAAACGATTGTAATTTTCTTACTGGCCACTTTGGTTACAAATATTTAGGTGCATCAATATTAATAATAATTGTTCTCATACTGTTATTTTATTTGTGGATTTTTGGTAGACAATACAACCTTTGTAACAAAAGTTTGCTAGGTTTCAATCTTTGTTTCTCTTTATTAGGTACAATATTACTATTTGTTATAGCTTTATTGACAGTTTTTAAGCAATTATTCAAACGATTTTTTCTAATTACTTTGTAGCCATTTGAAAGATGAGGATCACAACGAGTCCGTGGTAAAAGATGGAAAAAACCAAGAGAAGGACAGCTTAGGCGACTCGACTGTTGAAGATATGTAGGACGGTGCCTGAAACAATTGTCCATTTTGAATTTTAAGAACTTGACGCAAGTGAAGCTGTTTTAAAACGGCTATTCAAGAAACATTCATATATTTGAACTTCACATTTATTAATACTTTTAATGTGTTTGTGTTTTAAAAGTTAGATAACTATCGACAAAGGTAAGTATTTGTTTCTTGGTTAGAATATGTACAGGATGGGAGCTATATACTTATGCACCTTTAAACTTCTAAGAAGACTCATCGAAAGGAAAAAAAAGATGTCACTACCCTATTTTCTAAAGGAAAGGAATTCAATGCTATCCAATGCAACTTATATACGCGCAGCAGCCCTTGCAGTAAAACGCGTGAAAGTTGGCAGAAAAAGCTCGACTGACTAATCAAAATTACATTGAGTTTTATTTATGGACGCTCTTTAACTACTATGTTTCTTAGCGTCCCATTCTACAGGTGTAACAAAAATGTACGGCACAAATTGGAGGACACATTCCTCACACCTAGACGAAGAAATTATGCCATATGAACATGGGTCTAGAAACACTTTGTTACTATGTCACAACTCATTTTATCCAAATTATTAATCATGGGAAACCACAAGAATAGAACGTACCAGCATACCAGATGCAACTCTTTCTCACAGGAGATGTTCAATATGCCCTCCGCGAGCTTTGATACATGCGCTGATGTATTCCTGGAGTATTGCTATGGTTTAGCAGCCTTCCATAATATGGGCACGGAGACTCTAAAATCCGGTACTGGGTTTCGATACACAAGAGGTTTCAAATGCTCCCACAAATAAAAGTCCAGTGGATTTAGTTCCGGGGAGCGTGGAGGCCAGGAGATTGGTTCTCCTCTACCTATCCGTCTGTCACCGAATCTGTTATTTAGAAGCCGACGGACATTAACACTAAAATGAGGAGGTGCTCCATCGTGCATGAAGTACATATTTTGTCGCACAGCCAAAGGCACATCTGCTAACAGATCAGCTAGAACATTCTCTACGAAATTATGGTAACTTTGTCCGTTGAGCCTGGGTGGAAAAACGTGAGGCCCTACCAAACAGTCCTCGACAATGCCGGCCGAAACATTCACAGAAAAACTTTGTTGCTGACTTGCTTCAACAGTTACGTGAGAATTGACGTCAGCTCATACATGTCCTTTATGATAATTTATAATCTGATCTCGTTAAAACGATGCCTCATCTGTGAACAGCGCCGTTGCATAAAATTAGGGTTGACACTTTGTTGCATAAACCATTCGCAGAAGCGTACCCGTGCAGGAAAATCAAGTGCTGATATTGCCTGCACACGCTGTAAATGGTATGGATACCGGCCGAATCTCGTGCAACACTCGCAGGACAGTCATGAGATCAACCTTCATTGTTGCAACTACTTGTCTTGTACTGATACTATGGTCGTCGTTGATGCTTGAAGAATTGTCGCCTCCCGTTGCGGTGTCGTCGTGCTTCTAGGTCTCCCCCGGTCTCGAGTATCAGGTTGAAATGTCCCGTGTTCCCTCAGACGACCACCAATGGTTTCAAACGTTTTCCTGTCGGGTCACCTTCGTCCTGGAAATCTCACCCGGTACAAACGTTGAGCATAAGCGCAATTGCCGTCTACTAATCCATACATAAAATGGGCATCTGCCATCTCTGCATTTGTGTACACCGCCATTGCACGAGCCAAGTCTTTAATCAACTCTATTAGTACATAGTAACCCGTGCGCTTACCAAAGTCAGTGGAGCAGTTGATGTTACCTGTAAACAAGCAATGACGTAAGTCTATGGCAACAGGGACATATAAAACAAAACACTGGCGGGGCACCTACGGTAATGACAACGTAGCCAGACGTAACCATGAGTGCATGTTCCCCATGATTCTAACGTGTGTGTTTCCCATGATTATTAAGTTGGAGAAAATGAGTTGTAACTTGGAAACAGAGCGTTTGCAGACCCATTTACATATAACATAATTTCATGGTCTACGTGTGAGGAATGTGTCCTGCAAATTGTGCCGTACATTTTTGTTACACTCTCTGTGTTGGGAGTGAAAGACCGAAAATTTTGCTCAAAGACCACTTTATCTTGCTTGAGGTTCTTTCACGTGCCGCAAATATACGACACGATACCACTGGCTTTATTTCCCTTAGCCATACTAAGGATTTTTACGCCCGAAAAAATCCATTGCCCTCCGCTAGGTTTGAAACCGTGACCTTGGGAACTAAATTTTTTTTTTTTTTTTTTATTTTTTTAAAAGGTGTGGCCCCTCCTCCGCCACACCAGGTGACGATCATCCGAAAGGGATCTACATCGTCTCCCCTACCATGCACTAACTACACTACAGTGATGGAGGGGAATCGAAGGTAAGGTGGTTTCCGGTACCGCCGAAGCAAACCGGAGGTTAGTGGGTGATTACTACAAAGACGCCTGCATACAAGAGAGTATGCAGACAGAGTGGGGAGTAGGTACTGGCCTTGGCAGATGCCCAGATCAGGGACCTATTGTTAGTGTGGTATTCATGCTCATGCAGAAGGAATGTGGTTGAGGTGTCATGCTTAAGTGATGATGGTGGTACGTTACCTGTGTATTGTGGCTTCAACCGGAGAGGGAGTTGAGTTGTTCTTCAGCTGGCTGCTGATGGTCCTGAAACATGCTAGATACAATTTTGAAAGGAAGGGATATGTGCAATGGGGGGCATAGTTTATATACACTTTTTTTGTATATTTCGCGTATGTTTGGGAACTAAAGGCTAATCAGGACCATTATATACACCGACCCAGATTACTAGCAATTGTGGGCAACATTAGTATTGTTTACTACTTTCACGCAGAACAAGGGTAATAAATATACAGCCATAACTTTGGTATTAGCATATTCTTAGAATCATTTTGTCCCTATATATCCTGGTTTGGAATGCAACAAGGCTTGTGTGGATGACATGTTTAGAGGTCCGAATGACCTCATTGGCTAAGTGCTCTGTGGTGCAAGGGATGCCGGTTTCGAATCTTCTCTTGGGCATGGGTGTCTATGTAAATTTGTTTGAAGTTGTGTGTATATGTGGAGATAAACAGATAAAGCTTTCCCCTCAAAGAAACCACTATTTTTCCATTTCCACCTAAATCATAAAAAAAATCGATGTGAAATACTATGTAGAAACTGTGCCATAATATAAAACCTCATATTCGATGTTAATATAGTGAAAATAAAATAAAGAAGAAAACACACATTTTAACGTTGTTTTAAGGAAAATAGTTGTTAACAGTGCTCCTCCATTTTATCATTCGTATTTTTCTCTGACCATGGATTTCTGTTTTTTTTTATGAAAATAGAAGTAAATACTTTTTGTAAAATACTCAGATAAGTGTCAGGGTCAGATGATGATGTAGTGCTCACAGACAAAATCTTCTACGCAGTTCATAATGTCATTTACCAAATTATTGGAGCATAGGTAAACTAGAGAGTTTCTAACAAATTTAAATAGTAAATATCTAAAAATAAACGGCAAAAACACTGATTCACCCACCCACCTTATTCATCTTTGCTTTTCAGATAGTTTTCCATTGGCTACAGAATATATGCTTGTGCCTCAAGATTTTGAACGCACTTTGACCGATTTCTTGGCGTAAGGCTTGATCCTCGTTCAAGAAAAGCATTCAACAATCCTGAAAGCTTTTTCTAGAAAATTTAACGTCATTGGAGTTTCAAGTATCTCTAGCGTTGCATACTAGTTTCAAGTGAATTAAGTTGTCAAAGTTGTAAAACAACCCTCCTGAAAACGCTTAGAAGAAAGCTCTCTTTGACGCTAATCACAATCGTCACTTAAGTCATTTTACAGTAGATGATTAAAGCACTTCTCAAACAATTGAGATCTACCGCATTATTTCCAATGAAGGACAATCACTATGAATAGTTCTAACATATAATTTATAAGCAGTGTTTGTGGTTTTGCAGAACAAAATAATAGTAATCTTCTGCATTATTTCCAATGTACATCAGTACATCTTTGATACGTTTTAATCTTTTTCCTCAGATAGCGAAAACTTATGCCTGTTTTGCAAGTAATTAAACAATCCTTTTTGTAACATTGTCACTCATATTTCCCGTGAATGCATGTGGCAGTCACAGCTCGTTCTCTTATGGAAACAGCTGAATATCTCATTCTGTTAATGACTGTCGCTGTGAGCTGAATGTAATCTCCTAAAAGTGGGGCAAATCCAATAAGTAGAGGTGGAGCCCTGTAAATAAGAAAGCAAATGATACACTCTTAGAAGCTCTTACACGAAAGTATTCTGGGTTAAAATGGATCTGTAAATCGATACCCGTACCCAAATATATACACTGGTGTGCAAAACATAAAGACGAAAGTAATCTTCGCATGCTATGACACTGCTAAGTAACATAGCTCGATGAAACCTCAATCATACATAGGGGGAACTGTTACGGTATGTTACAGTAGGCAACTAAACGAAATATGCAATGGGACGAACAGAAGTGCCACTCTTATTCATAGACCATAAGCTAATCTAAAGTCAATACGAACATATGATGGCTCTGTAGATTTACAGAAACAGATACATGGTGCTTAAAAGGGTGTAACATCACCACGGACAGCAATGCATGCTCTGCATCGTGCTCCCATGCTGGCCACAAGGTTGGTAAGCAGTTCTTGTGGTAGGGCGTTCTATTCCTCCACCAGCGCTATTGACAACTATTGGATGGTCGTTGGTACATGTGGATGTGCTACAATGCGTCTCCCCAAAGCACTCCACACGTTTTCGATGGGATTTAAATCGGGCGAGCGGGCAGGCCAGTCCATTTGCCGAATATCCTCTTGTTCCAAGAGAACCTCCACCTGCGCTGTTCGATGGGGTCACGCATTGTCATCCATAAAAATGAAGTCAGGGCCGACTGCACCCCTGAAAAGACGCACATTAGAAGGGGTACAGTATCACAATAACATTGACCAGTGAGCGTACCGTGTTCAAGTATTTGGAGGTCGGTGCGCCCATGGAACATTATGCCTCCCAAAACCATAATACCCCGACCACCAAAACGATAATGTTCAAGGATGTTCCTGGGTTCATTACGTGCCCCCACCACTCTCCAGATAAGGGTACGTCGAAAATCACTACTTAGACTGAATCTGCTCTCATCCGAGAAGAGCATGCGACTCATCGCTGGTTGGTCCAATTTTGATGCTCTTGGGACCATCGCAAACGGTGCCGCCGATGTGCGTATGTCAATGGAACACAACGTACTGGCCGTCGAGCAAAGAGACCACCTCTGTGTAGTCGCCGTACTACTGTGTATCGTGAGATCGCGTGCCTAGCTGTCCTGTTAAATGTGGTTGCAATTGTACCCGCATTTGGCGTGGATCCCTTCTTCCTGTTGCATAATTTAGCGGTCATCTGCTGCTGTAGTTGAGTGTGGTGGAACACCACTTCTCCTTGGGACAGCAGTGTCTGTGGTTTGGAAGGTTCCCCGTGCACCTGAAACAATGCCGTAAGCAATTCCAAACTCCTGAGCAACACTCGTCACACTTCGCCATCTTCCAGTTTCCCGATGATTCTTCCCCGTATCTACGGGCCTGTTGCAATGAAGAACACCACTTTCACCGTAACAGCTCGCCAATTACCATACACCGTCTTGTCCTGTTTCGTGAACTGCCCCGTGTTGCGGGACCAGAAACATTTGGCACTAAAGCCTCGCTACACTCACGCCATGTGACGTCCAGCTTTCTGTGTACCTGTGAGAGACCTCTGGCAGCATGCTCCCGCACCTGATATATTTCCACCAAGTACTTCATTTGATATGCTACTTTACCCATCTCGCCATATATATACCAGGGAGTCAGCTGCCCCTAGTTATTCGTATCTATGTAACCCGCAGTCTATGGTCTAACGTGAAAGCTTTGACCCTTTTAGCAAACGAACTGTTATTGTAGATCTGCCCTTCTATTCGGTACTATAGGCAATTAGCATTATTGATTAAAGTTCTGAATGAGAGCAAACGAGCTGCGAAAGCCTTAAAAAAGAAGAAGTTTCATGGATATAATGCTTGCAAGGAGAGCGGGATAGACTAAGTGGGTTCTTGTCGAATGGTTTAGTTGCCGGAATGTGGTGAAGCAAAGGTTAGCTTTGGAGGTTCGAGTCTGATATAGACATCCAATTGTTTTGCTAATTGTTTCGCTCCTTGTGTTTATTTTCTGTATTTTAGTGTACTAATATATTTGTTTTTGTTACTGGCTCTTCTGTGAGCCAAAGACATAGGAATTACAATCAGATAATTATGCATTATGTTTACTCTAATACTCTGTACCGTATCTGGTATTGTAAACCGTGTTACGTAGTTAGCTTTCATTCTTTTGGGTGCATATAGGCGATATCAAATATAAATTTTTTTGTTTCCTGTTTAAACCCTGTTTCACTTCTTCTATTGACAAAGAAGTTTTAAGTGTGCTAAGTTCACGGGTAAACAGAATAATAAATTATTAAAGAGCGTGGATTTCATCAATAAATTAAATGTTCAAAATGACGACCCTTTCATCAATGCACATTTGTGTACTTTGCCGGAGAGACCTTCTTGTATGTTGTAACATGCGCGGTGTAATCTGGCTGCATTCTCCACGTATGATTTCCCTAGATGATTTGGGCCTTGCGGCTCTTGAGCCTAGACCCGTTCCTTTAAATGATCCCACAGAAGGAAATCCAGTGGGGTGAGATCAGGTGATCTAGGTGGCCATGCGATTGGGCCCCCTCGGCCAATCCATTTTTGCGGATATGTTCTATGTAAGTGTTTTCTTAAAATCAGTGACCAGTGTGGTGGAGCTCTACCCTGCACATTTCTTTCCTTTTCACTAGTGGCACATCTTCTAGGAACAATGACAATTCTTCTTGCAGAAATGCAGGTACCGTGGACCTGTGAGGTTGCCTTCAAGAAAGTACGGTCCAATTAGCTGGTCTCCTATTATACCGCACCAGACATTGATGCTCCACTGTACCTGGAATGCAACTTTTCTCATCCAGTGAGGATTGCCTATACTCCAGTAGTGTACATTATGGCGGTTGACAGTTCCGTTATTGTGGCATGTGACTTCATCACTGAAGAGAACACTTCCTAAAAACTCTGCATCCATTTGCGCTCGCTGCTGCAGCCATTGTGCATATATCACTTGCGCTTGAAAGTGCGTCCGTGGAGAGCCTGGTGTAATTGTAGATGGTACGAATGATATTTATTATGATGCAATATGCACATCACGGATGATGACTTATGTACAAATCTTCTGCTATGGCTCCTGAACTGGTATGTGGATTGTTTTCTATTACGTTTTGCACAACTTCTTCATTGCCTCCAGAGATTACTGGAGCTTCGCGAGCAGGCGGTACTCCTCCAAATGATCCTGTTTCACGAAGGCGTCTTTCAACCTTTCAAAAAGTGTCTGCAGTAGGTGCCCTCCTGCCTGGAAACCATTCTTCATATAGGCGCTTTGCTGACAGTTCATTACACCTTGTTTCTCCATACTCGTCGTTTGTGTACATTATGATAGCAGCCGTGTCTCGTAGAAAGGTTTCAGATACTGAGTAGACAATGGAGACAGACTTATTTATTGACGCCAAGCGTTGACGGAGGCGAAATAGCTAAATCTACTTTGCGTGTGGGAAGTGTTTTAAACTTGGTTGACTGGGTCAAGCTAATACTGACCGCAATAAAACACTTACTACCAAAGCACAAATTATCCACCTGCCAGTGGAAAACATGACACTTATTTTATTTTGTACATCCTTATAATGTTATTAAAAATGTTATGTACATCATAATATCAAATTATACGAGTATTCCTAAAGAGATAAAACAAAAGGTAATAAAACGTTTGAACTTAAGCTGAAGGATTTGAGCCTGAATTAAAGTGGCACAGCGTTAAAGCAACCATGATAATACCATTCGGCCAATGCTACCTTGCGAGTAGAGGTTCCTATAGAAATTAGTAATCGCAGAACTAGTCCCCACCTCGAAAATTTACACGCTTTTCGCAGCGTCATACAGTGTTTTGAGCTCGGTTTGGTAGTTTTAGTTCAAATAAAATAAACTGCATCAGTCATTACAATTACTGTATGATCTGAAATGCGCCATAGTTTGTGAAATAAGAGAAATTATTTACTTAATAGTTAGCCTTTTTTGACTAGGCTGTGCAATGACTAAGGGCTTAAATCCAATTTGTCGCACTGTGGTATATCTGCCATTTTGTTTTCAAATGGTTTTGTCAACCGATGCATGTGATAAGTTGTTCCTTTTAAAGGGGTGCATGGATGTATGCTAAAGAATAAAAGTTTGTAAAATTGGCTAAATGTGCTACTGAAGCTCTCAGTGTCAGGGTGGGATGTTTTTTGCATCGACATACATAACGATTGCATTCTGTCCTATAAAACACTTATGCACTAAGTTATGTATCCCTCCTCTATAAAGTGTTATGGAATTCAGCTATTAGAAGGCATTCAAGAAAGTTGTAAGTCACAGATGTCGCTTAGCACGTTGCATAAATTAAAAAATAAATAGGCGCAGGTGTCTCACCTGGTATATATATTGTCAGTTACAAACTTAGTCAAATGGGGAACATTTCGCCTGAGAAGAACTCGTATCACAATTCTAAAACCGATTCCTTCTCTCAAGAACCGATGTGTTCCATTTAAGAAAATTGCTGTCACACAAGGATTATAAAGATAGTAATGGCAGCAAAATACGCAGTATAACCAAGCAAATTTATCTACATGAAAACAATTTCTAGTCATATTTTATATAGATTGCTATTATTGTAGTTCTTTCTTGTAGACCAAAAATGGATTGCCGTAATTTTTGGAGTTTGTATATCGTATAATACGGAGAATAGTTTTGGTTGTCGGTAGATGAGCTAAAGGGGACAATAACAACTTTAAAATGCAACTCAGACAGTGAAAGTACTTAATACAAAACCACTTCATTGCTACATCGAAGACCTAATGATTCCAAGATGGATATCCCGATCATACCGTTGGGCTGTTCAGAGAAGACTTCCCTTTGGCGGAAATGGGGGATCCCGATACACCTAAGTTGGCTCAGAGAAGTCTGCCATCTTACAGCAGCGAGATGAAGAGTTCTTACCAGCGAGAAAAGTTCTGTGTCATTGGTCCGCCACCTAGTGTCATTGCATAGCCTAACTGAAGCATGAAAGGGGAGGCGAAATGATAGGAAAAGAGGGAAAGGAAATTCAAAATTAAGAAGAAATGACCCCAGAATTGCCGATCAGGGAAAACCACTAAACCCATGCTGAGAGTGGTGAGTCCCAGGAATCGAGCCCTGGATCTCCCGAATGCGAGTCTCGCACCTTACTACAGAGCCATCCCGCTCGGTAGTAATAGCTTTTAAAAATATAATTAATGCGATATTTTGTCCAGTTTGAGGCATTGCTTTTGGAAGAAAATAAATATGGACATGAATGGTAAACATCTTCACATAAAGCCTGAAATATTACGAGTATGTCTAAACAGATGGGAACAATGGGTACTCATCATGCTGTGATCGCTAAAAGCGCACGTAACCTGAGATAATCTGGTAGTATAGTGTGCTTCTTAACTTTAGAATATTATTTTATTTACAAATGGCTTTTATAATTCCAACTGCTACTTCTCGTTTTGTTCACTTGATTTTATCTTAAACAATAAAAGTGTGTTTAGTTAATAAAGATAATTCCAAAATTAATACATGGTACCAAATTATGGCGCTGTGTTGAGATATTGTTGGACAGAATTTGCAAAGAAATTTTCTCAAATATGGTAAAAGATCCTAAAACACGATAATATGCAAGTTTAACAACACAGAATTCAAATTGCTTGTATTAAGCATTAGCGAAAGTATAAATCTCCTACAATGATAATTCAGTGGGCAAACATCACTAAAATAAAATCGTCTGCAAAGCATATCTTTCTTATTTTGTTTATGCTTACTGCATTTGACATAGAAATGAAAGGTGTGGTTGGAATCGGCTTTCGAAATTTTCAATATCTATGCTCCTTCTTACATAATTGGAAGATATATGTCATGATATTCCAGAATAAAATTAAGCTTGAAACATAATTTAGGTAGGAGAATGATCAATCTATACATATATCTTCTTCCTTAACATCAAGATTTGGGCCTACTGGTCTGTTCTGTCTGCAGATTGAAATCGGTCTCTCCGTCAGAGAATACACGAGAATACCCGATTAAAAGAATTCAGTAGAAAATGCATTTATGAACTGAAGTGATTCAACGCTTTTAAAGCGTTTTTTCTTCCTCAATAACTTATTGCGATATTTATAAAACATGTTTCAAGTTTTTCCTCTGGTAACATCGGAATGAAAATGCTCCACAAGATCAATATTTTGTTAATAAAGCCTGCTAAAGACATTATTGTACTATGCTTTCGATTTAAATACCAAACCTTAAAACACGAAATTAATTCATTGTAAAATATCTCCGCATCTATTGATTATCTTGAGTCTCAGAACAAATGCGCCACGCACCCATGTACCTAACTTCATCCAAACAGTCTCAATTTGAAAACACATTTCAGGGGAAGCTGAAATTGAGTTAATTCAACATAAAAGTCAGATGATGAATGGTGACGATTATAGTTTTATTTTGCAAGAATGTGATGGATGTAGTTTTATGAAGTTGACAATTTATATTGCTAGTCTAGATGGCTTTTAAACCATTACTTTAATAAATGGAAAATATTGTTTAAAGTTAGGATATTAAAGCAAGTAGCCCTCCCATATCAAAATGAGTAAATTGCATTGCACATTGAAGTATAGAGCACATGGCTATTCTAAGTTCATAGCAGTATCCATTTGAATAGTGTACTGTGCATAGTGCTAAGCCTTAGGTGTTCTGAATTAATATAAATTGTTTACAGGGAATTTGTACACCTAGATGGTTTTAAGAAGTAAATGCAAGTACAGTGTTTAATTCCTTTTCCACAGAATTTCAAAGATTACATATAATACCATAAATTTATACAAGTAGGTGAATCTACTTGTAATTTTATAGGGAGTATTAAAATGTTCAGGGATTTGGGAGAGTAAGAAAACTTTGCTCGTGTTTTCTTTCATTTAGAATTATTGTTGATGTATTTTTTGTTTACCTAGTAACCACACTACACCACCACATAAATCTACACCTACATCCTACTAATTACTTTTAAGCTTGGTACTCTCGACTATTGAGAGTAAAATGTAGCAAAATTTTCAGTTTCACAAGGGATTACCGCACTGACACATTTGACTGCTTTCAAATTATACACATTAGAATAGTTAATATTAGTATCGTTCATAATCATCACACTGGTGGTAATATCGTAATCTCTTTGAATTTGTTATCGCAGTGAATCATCTAACTTCTGGCTGTTATTGATGTGTACAGAACTAGAACTATGGTGCTAAATTCTTTTGAGACATTGTGCAATTTTGCAGCTCAAACATTTATTTATGTTTCCTTCGACAGCACAATGCATTAAGGATGTAGCTATGGCTGTTTAGAGTATACAGAGAGAGAGAGAGAGAGAGAGAGAGAGAGAGAGAGATGCCAAAGACTACAAACGAACACCTGTCTTTAATGCTAATTAAATACAGAAATTTTTACGATTTATTTGAAATTTATTGTGAGTATATCCGCATTGTCATACTATAATTTTCTGCTCAGAGGAATTCATATTTCCCGCTTATTTTGTAGTGGCTTATTTCAGAGATACGCAAACTAATGTTCCCAATCTCATTGAACGCCTACTTTTCATAGTGCGAAAAATCAACACCAGCTCTTTTTGCCAAATTTACTGTGGTAATTTCATTACTGCTTTTATCGCTTACTGATATGCTTGGTTTTTTCACTCTTTCACTGTACTACCTGGCATTACACAGTGCAGATAGAATCCAACGGTACCTGAGGTTAACGAATACAAAGCGAAAATGGCAGGGACGTTTTTAAATCTTCATTTGCTTTCCTATATGGTACAGGATACAGTCACGGCAACCATGTTATTAACTTTAGAAGGGGGATAAGTAGGCAAGTTTCTCAGCACCTAGATGCGTTTATGTTAACTTTTGCATTTTACTAATCAGTACAGTAATATACTCTCTTCAGTATGTCTTTTTAACATTCTCGTATTCAAAGTCTGTGCAAAATGTTTATCCCTTTTTCTACGCCACAAGAAAAAATTCTGTTTGTGGGCTTTATAAAGCTTTTTGAGTATGGGAAATTATGTGTTTGTTACCTCTGAAACTCTCGAGCGTTATATATAATTATTAAACGGAAAACTCGCTGCTTTTAGTGTCTAGTAGAAATCTGACCTTCTCTACTGAACCCACACTGAATTTAAATACACCTCATAATCGTTTTTGTAAACTCCACACTGAACGACGTTCTTAATGCACTTTATTATCTTTCATATAAACGATATTACCTCTCGCGTATCTAATCGCATTCATCTCGTCTCTGTGACTGCATTTATCTCTGCTCACTGCAATTCATCTTCCTCTCCCATGCAGAGTGTCTGGGATTGTCCGAAGTGCACCTTCCGGCAGCACATTTCCACTTGCTATAGTCTTGGGCAATCCATCCAGTGCCTATTGGCGTTTTCCAAACACGGTCGTTTCTATGTTTTTTCCTTTCTTTCTTACCGTTTTTCACAATGGCGCTGCTTAATAACTAGGTTTATATTCCCTATACATTCTATACCTCTCCAAGAGGATTGATTCTTTTCTGTATCAGTTTTGGTGTTTTCTATATGTTATGGTCTGCTGTTTTATGTTGTACAATCTGTTGTAGGTGTTTAAATTGATGTTAATTCTTATACCTTCGTGGATCTCTCCTAACTGGGATCGCCACCCGGGTTGCCAATGTTTTCTACTGGGATAGTTGAGACGGTGTTAATAGGACCCTCGCCCATAAGTTACACATTCCTGTTTTTTAAGTTATAGAGACCAAGTTAACACTTAAAGCACGCCACTACCTAAAGACCAAGATTTGACACATCGTACGGTGAGAGCACCTATAATTTCTCATGCTCCTGCAACCGTCGCATCCCACCGAAGGTATTACATATTTCATCAATCAAATACCTAGGCCCGCTTCTGTGTGTTTGCCTCATATTCAAGAGGTCCCGAGTTCGAAACTCGGTTAACGTTAGTTATCCGGAAAAGGCTTTTTAAGGCTTTCCCCTTATCCTGAAAATACCAATGTCGGATAACTTTAAGCTCCATGGATCCCGCGCTCATTTGGGCATTATTTCACGCTTTTGATTCAACGTCCGATATGACCTATCCGGCTAAAGAACGCTAAGCTACAAAAAAAAGTCACAACCAAACTGCATTTGTCACTGTTTCTAGTACAGTTCTTGAAGCTTCCTTTCTTATGATTAAAACTTCTTCCTTTCATGCCAATGTTTTATGTTGCTTATATGGGTTTTGAGGTTTTATTACATTCTTTGGCTCCATAGCCATATAAAAATCTTGTATTCCAGTGAAATCTCGTGATCCCACTGAACACAGCCCGTTTTCATTACATCATCCCTTCAGCCATTCTCTCCAGAGAGCCTGCTACAACCACACCTCGGCCACCGTCTGCCATCGAATATTCAATAAGAAAGTCTTCTCCTTATTTGCTATACAGATGGTATAACCCACAGTTTGTTTTTAATACATTTTTTTAAAACTAATTTTCGTACGCGTTACCTGCCTTCACACTCGTCACCTCTGTAGGGTTATTAATTTGCTGTATTAAGTCTCTCTCTCATACTTCCTTTCTCTTCTTGACCAAGGTATTACGTTCTTCTAGATTTTAAGGTGTGACGTATCGGAGGCTCTAATATTTTGTGCGTATTTTCGTACGTGAAAGTCCTTACGGCGCGTGCATGGTAGTTCATTTAGGAGCTCTTTTGCTAACGTTTATCCCAGAGTTAAAAATTCATTGTCTCTGGTGATGTTAGTTAATGATATCTTGAGTTTGTAATAGTGCTGTTAATTAGTGTCATTATTGTATTGTTCACAAAAGTGATGTTACGTTTTTTTCCGTTCAATCAAGATGAAACCTCACTATGCTTTTTGTTTTTGTTATGTTATTGTGAGAAATATTAAGCAGCTGATATGATGTTATTAAGTTTTGAGTAGTTTTGGCACTGTGTAGTGAGAGAATATGTATTTTGGTGTCTCTGATGGCTTCCCTTGGGTATGACTTCAAAAGTATGTGAGCACTATTTGATTTAATAACTAAGTTTATTAGTAGTACGTGTTATGTTAGCTCAAGCTTAAGTGTATTTTATTGTTAATGGAAGTCAGTATATAGATTTGAAATAACTTGGGATATTATTTCTTTTTATTAATTTGTCTCCTGGGGTTCTAATTAGCGTTCGGCACACTAGTTCCCTTTTATCATTTGCATATATTGTTTGCACTCAGTACACTATAACTTTATGCTCCCTAGTGAAAACAGATCGATTCTGTATCTCTATATGCAACTAATGACTCATACAAAATGTCCGTGGTACACATTTAGGTTAAACAGAGGGATCCTTGCCTTTTTTTTTTCTTTGCACCTTCTTCAAAATTCGTATTACCAAGTTATGTTTCCCTCACGTTGTTACGATGACGTTTTGGACTGTTGACCCCGTCTCTATTCAGCCTCTGGGCCCTCAGAATTTGCAATGGTTTTATGCAGTGTAATCTCAGACGTTTCTTTGCTCCGTATATGTTAAATGTATTAATTGTGTCCGTTGGGCCAACACTCTGATCGTAGCTGTTTTTCCTGTGACCATAATTTGAACCCACTCCTCCCATCTTTGGCTTCCATATTACTTCGTTTTCGCTAAGTTTTACTAATCTGCTTCTTATGGTTTTCCTGGGACTTCCATGAATTATGCAATTTGCCGGCTTCCTTCTTATGCCACACGAGTGACGCCGCCCTGTCACTGTATTCACCTTCGCATCATTCGCTATGGGAATAGATTTCCCTCAAAGGCATTGTTGAGCGCGATGATATGTGTGCGCCCAATGACCGTCGACGAAGGTTTTGAGGTGCTGTGTACTTAGGTGTGCTGCTCAGGACTTTCATGTGCGCGAACAGACTGTTCCTCTCATTTTATTTCATGGAGAATACTAATCTGGCACTTGTGTTTTTCACTTTTACTTTTCATCCTCATGCTTGCTAGCTATGTTCAGGCCCCTTTTAGAGTCAGTTCTTGCCATATCCTAAGTTTTCCGTTGTGCCTGGCCCATCAAATACAATTTTATGTGTTGTTTTCTTTTCCCCCAGTTTAGGCACCCCATCTACTGTATAAATTGTTTTCATTATTAAGTTTTATCACAGCTGTGGACACTGGTTTACCTGACAAGGAGGAGGTTATACGATTGTAGTTTTATTTTTCAAGAATATGAAAAATATACTTCTATATGGTTCCAGATATTCAGGACACAATTTGTTTAACTCCACGAAATCGGCTTTAGAATTTTTGCCAGTCATTTCCCGGATACTTATGTGAACTATGGTGTAATGTTTTAGGGTAATAGTCATTCAGGTTCAGGGAAGTTCATACATGTGCAGAAATTATGCAATTTGTGCTGTCGACGTTTACGTAAGCGCTGAGGCTATCAGTAAGTCAGCTTTGGCTGCAATATTTAAAGTAACATTTTATGACCTTTTATGACGGTCTCGAGCAGCCCTTATCATTTGCTGAGCCGGGCTATAATGTATGTCGTTTCTTTAAAACTATTCCGTTAAGCTATTCTCCTTCTTGCAATGTGGTTTAGATTTTTTAAGCTTAAAGCCTCTCTTGGAATTGAAATTACATTTTAATAGGTCACACTTCACCATCCGCCGGCTGCCCCTAAACTGATTACGTTCTCAGTGAAATCACTGAACTATCCCTTTCGCCCATTCCTTCCCGTCGCCTCGGCTAGAGGGTGCAGGCATCCGGTTTAACTAAAACGCAGTGGTATCTTAACATCTGGTATAGGCGGCGGTTTAGCAAAGTAACCTTACATCACATCTGGTGCGAAGCGCCGGCCAGTACCTTAACAATATGTTGAAACCAATTCCATGCTTCCTTCAGCATTTTTCTACATCGGAAAATTTAGAAAAATGCAATTCAGGATTCCCACTAATCTAATTCAAGGTTTTGCAAATGACACACTCGTAGAATGTAAATGAAGTACACGTCTATGACAGGATGTCGAAATGCCGAACAGTAGACACACATTACTGAATAACAGATACAGCGATAAATTGATATTGGAAAATTACTTAAAAATCTCAAGACGACTGATTCAGGAAAGGCATTCTAGAATGTGATGAAAATAAACCTTGTTCCGTATTTCTTATAAAAGAAAGCAATGAACATACTTTAAGGAATACATCAGTGGTTCTTTAAGATCTTCTGATCAAAAAATGTTTATTTGATGAAAGTTTGAAGGTATTCATTTCGAGTGAGTTTTAAATGACTGTGGAGGTGACTACTGCGTTATTCTGTGAAAACCTGCACAAGTTGTACCAAAACTTAAGACAACGTTACCACTTTTCATGTACAGAAAGGACACTAGGCTGCAACAAAATAGTACCTCTTGCTCATCGATTATTACGGTCCCAACCAACATTTAGGAATCGGATAAAACAGTAAGCTATCTCGACCAGCATAAAATGCATACATTAAGTCTTCAGACTGGTTTGCTCAGATTCATGGCAATAATTCTTAAAGCAAGAAATTTCAACTATCTTGAAGATGTTAAAAAGACATCCTTGGAAATTGTTGCTTCTAAATCCAAGGGTTTGTATCTCCAAAACTTTTTAATACTGTCGGGGAGATACATAAGTGTCATTAGGAAAAGAAATATAACTTAATGGCCAACATAGTACTCAAGTATTCATTACTCAGAAGTGTATTCATAACGTACTAACACAGAATCGTTATTACAAAAGTAAGAACGTTTTAATAAAATAGTGGTATTTTTAAAATGTAGAATTGGTTTTAAAGAAAAACCATTACACAATACATTCATAAATACAGAGGTGAGATGGATGTTATGACCCATGAAAATGGACTTAAATACTGATGGCAATAATGCATATAAATTTATTTCTAATTACCACAGCCTTCTGATTTTTCTTAGTGCATGCTGATATTTTTTCTGTAGTATCCTTACATAGTAGATTTAATGCATTCAACATACCTTCTAGTAATCTTTCTAATTGTATAAATTTAAAACATTTAGTTTTATCAATTCACTAACGTACACTTTACTGTTATCTATTGCAACGATGGTAATTGAATTTCAGATACTTATTGTACACATATCTTAGATGTTACTCATGTTTTATCTCTAAAATACCTTCAGATTTTTTAGAGTTCAGCTTGAAGTAATTTTTCCTTGCAAGTGTTACTTTGTTTAAGTCAAAAGTTCGTGTGAACAGTTTAATTTACATAGTTTCATGAAAATATTGAATGGCTGTAATTATTATGTATCTTGTTATACTGAAAACCTCAAAGCTCTGGCTTCATTTGTTTCTTTTTAAAATAAGTGTACCAATGCACTGAAAAATGTGAGTACGAGGAAAACAAAAACAAAATTGTTCACACTCTTTAATATGAAATTTACCCTTAGTATTTGCCTGAGACACAAATTTCATCAACCTGGACTCCCTATTCTCTGTATTCCTATTTTTCCCCTTTTCTGTATTCTTGCTTCCTTGGTGAAGATCTCAGAAGCTCTGTCAGCTTTAGCAGTACGCTAGATATCCAAGTTGCGAGGAACTTTCTTCATATTTTCCTCGGGATCATGGCCGAGTCCGTTACAACTATTTTGTGATACCGTCTGCCATATACAAATATTGAATAATTGGATTTTGTTTTCCCTCTTTCCAAGAAGGCATGTTTTTAAAATACTGAAAATAGTAAGCTATTGTAAATAAATTTTACTACTTCCATTTATGCAGACGATAAGGAGTGTTTATGCATGTATTCTGTATCAGCTTCAATTGCCTTTTGGTCCACACCATGATGTCGATCCCTTGGACACAAACTATGGTTAGAATTGCCATCACTAGAATATTTAAGAGAAAAGCTAGCTCACAAACTTCTATCATGTTAATAAGCCATTATCAATAAATCATTTCAAACTATTTCTGAAATGTGCCAATTTTTGCACTTATGAGGTGTCCACTACCATTTATGATTTTTACATCTGAAAACTTCTCGCTTTTGGCTCTTTGCGTTTCCCTGTTAAAAGCCTTCCCATCCTCCTTTGGGCATGTTGTATAAGTTATACAACAGAGGATGACACGTCGTGTACTGCGACCTACAAAGATTTATTACCCCACAGGAGGAGAGGATAATTGAAAGTACCAAAGTACCACAGAAGGCTGCAGGCCTTAGGCAGACAGGCCACAAAGACTCGCGGAAATCCCTAACACTTCCAGGGTCGAAGATTCCATTGCTGGAACTGGAACTGTCCAGAAAGGGCGATGAATGAGACCCATCGACCAAGCAGCCATCATAGTGTCCATGGAGGCTACTCTTTCCTTTGAGCAAGTATCCATGCTATCAGTTTGGTACCGCTATATGCCATTATACCTAGAAGCACACCTGAAGGATGTAAAGGAAACAGAATAACGGAAAATAATGGAAAGGAAATCGTGATAGGCGAACAACCACACCAGCATCACATAGCGACTAGGGAAACCCACGGAAAACCCAAGGTCAGGTTGAGCGGTCAAAGGGAATCGAACCGGTGTTCTTCCGGATGCGAGGCTCACTCGTTATA
Source organism: Deroplatys truncata (assembly GCA_030765065.1). Taxonomy (NCBI): domain Eukaryota; kingdom Metazoa; phylum Arthropoda; class Insecta; order Mantodea; family Mantidae; genus Deroplatys; species Deroplatys truncata. The sequence goes on from CM060981.1 coordinate 275,430,189, forward strand.
GTGCAGTCATGCAGCTTTGTCCATTGTACTCTAACTTTTCAACATATATATCATCCCCTTGCATACATTGATTGTTACGCATCCAATTACACACTAGTTTGAGAATAGCATGTTTTCTTCGCTTAGTAACGCAATCTGGCACTTTGCTCGCTGATTTAAATATATCTTGCAAGACCTCAGTCTTACAGTTTGCGCACACACGGGAACGCCTTATCTAGTCACTCGGTAATTATAAACACGACGGCTGAAGTCTTACTGTTGAAAGGTTCCAGTTGTCGGTTATCCGTTTACCACCGCTGTGCGATGTCCAGCGCCGAGGGCAAGTAGGTATTCAATGCTGCAGTAATGAAATTATCATTCACACGCAAAGCATTAGTCTATGCTGCTTCCTACTGGGACCAAAAATTTCAACATCGATGTGCGTTATAAAAGTTTTATCGACATAAACACACACGCACAAGCGTACATATACTTTTTTTTTTTAAATTGCCACTTCAAGTGTTTATTGCTTTAAATTTTTTAAAAATTTATGATTATTGAAGTATTGCCGCCACTTAGGGTCTTGAATTTGAAACATGTGTTTGTCGCTTCGCCTAGTCGCCTAGAACCTTTGGTGCCTTAAGGAATGTAAGTATAATAAACGCATTTCCGCATATTTCCATCTCTTAACAAGAAGAAGATAATAGAATAAGTTTTTGAAGCCTGGCTAAAAAAGGCCATGATGATGTAACTCACTGCATTTTTTAAAAGTGTTTGCAGGCACAATGATTGTAACAATTCTTCTTATTCATAACATTTCCACAGGATGAGTACTCAAAAGCTAATAATCGTTATTCTATCTTTCTGTTCGTAAACCGGTTACCGCTTAACTGAGTATTTCCGGATATATTACAAGCACAAGTTTGTACTCTGTCGTCTAGAACTACCATGCTAGCCTCTAGTTCCTGAGGTCGCGGGTTCAAACCCAACGTTAGGCGATTAATGGCCTTAGCAAGGCTTCCTTCAGAAGGCTTAAAGCTAGAGTCTCGTGTCGTAAAAAACCTGAAATCTGATAAAGAGACCTCTGAGCAATATTTCCAGTCTTTCACGCCCAAGGGCGCTGATGACCCTAGATGTTTAGTGCCCCCATATCATCATCGTCATCACTTCACACCCATTATAAAACGGCATGGTAAGTACCATAGTAGTTAAACAGGGTCTGTGAATGAAACCTAATTTAATTTTAAAGGCAAATGTTCATTTGCTGCTACATCTATTACTGATGTTTTATTTTGATTAGCATCCCAGTAAAAGCAGTTTTACTGCCAACTTTCAAAACATCAAATAATATGTAAGGTGTGCCGAGAGGAGAGAGACAGAGATAGAGGTGAGGCAATAAAGGAGAGTGAGATAATGGAAGAGACCAGAAAAGGATAGAAAAGTAGGGAAAAGAGGAAGAAATGTTGAAGGGAAAGGGTGAGAGAAAGAGAAGGAGAACAGAATCTCCTCATTTAATGAATAATGCGAGTAGTAGTGCTAGTTCTGTTATTCCAATATATTAAACTCAACTATAGTCTGGATAAATAATGTATGCATAGAAATTATGGCTATCAGGTGAGTATACATGAGCATGCGCGCATGGATGTGTAGGTGTGTGTGTGTATGTGTGTGTGTGTGTGTGTGTGTGTGTGTGTGTGTGTGTGTGTGTGTGTGTGTGTGTGTGTGTGTAGTTCAAGTACAGCGAGTGACACGCCACGCAAGCTGTTTACTGCCACTCACGCTGATACCAGCATCTCCACCTCCACCTTTCTTTCTTACTTTCTGTGGGCTTGTATCTCCTAGAATGCAGTTTCTTTGTGACAAATAAGCTGAATATTGCAACAATAAAGGAAAAAGAAATGCACAAAAACGGTTAACAATACTCGTAAAAGCAAGAGGTACATGTTAAAGAAAAGAATGGAAAGGAGAACAGGAGATTAAAAAGCACTGTGATTTGAATTTAAAGGAAAGTAGCATAGCCCACTTAAAACAAAAAGCAGTTGGTGGAGAGGGCGGGAGGGGGGGGTAGAAGACCAAGAGAGGTTGTGGTCAAAGCAACGACTAGTATAAAGAATAGAGTAACATACTGCTCAATTTTGGATATTTATATAAATGCTTCAAGCAATGCTTGTCTAACATATAAAAGAAAAATATTCCTTTTAAGCAAATATCACATTAAAATAAAATCCGCTGGCATGAAAAATGAAATACCTATACTAAATATCGAGAGGAAATTGCTAAAGTTATTTCTAAGAATTGCGTATCTCCACTTTCCTGGGGCGACACTGAAATTCATGATTACAAAACCTTACTTGAAAATAACCCTGTTAGCCCTCTACCTTTTACTGACGTGTACCCTCAAATCAAGCAATTAGTATTATACTCGTTTGTTATATACTCTTACGGTTATAATATTTTGTATTAACAGATTTTGATAAATATGATTTTATAAAATATGAGATATTCAGGACAAACCCTTTAAGTAACTCCAGAAAATTAGCTTTCGATTTCTTGCCAGTTATTTCCCGGATGTTGAAGTAAGCAGAGATTAAGTGACACGCGACTTAGGGTCAAACATCATTTCATGCCCTGCACGTGGGAGAGTTACGTAATTTCTGCTGACGTACGATTACGTCAGTTACGAGCTAGGCACTAATCAGCATTTTGTCGGGCATTTAAACTTAGGGATTTTTGACGTGGTCTCTCAGCCAACAACGTGCCTAGCCGGAACTCTGCTGCACTGTTCTTTAAATGTATTTAGTGTTATTTTGGAATCTCGACATAGGCGCCGGGCGACGAAGATGGACGGCCGAACCTCCTCTGCTACTCAGGTAAATCCACCAGCTGTTTAATTATTTAATTTTGATGTATGGTTTAGCTTATACTGGAGATTAGAAAGTTTGGGAGCAGAAGTTACGTGTCTTATAATGGTACCCTTTCACCACTGTTCCAACAACCGCAACCTCTCGAGGCCTTCCTGTGCTACGTACCACTCTTTTACGTGATGTCTGGTGAAGGCACTGATGGCGTCGCCGCCGGGCTTATGTCACAATATTTGTAAGAACACAGGGGATGTATGGCGCTAATAATAAATCGCACTTCGTTTCATTTATATCTGAAGAAATTACAAATAAAATCAACTAGAACCAGTTCCACTTTAAATTGAAACACTAGAAATATGCACTTATATTCTGTTGCTTTATTTACTGTTTTTGTTTTATTTATTCAAGTAATTCTGCATTAATAAAACTCTAACTTACTTTATTCACAATAATTATGTAGATATTGCTATAAGGTAATTGAGAAATTTAATATTCACAAATATTTCGACTAATTAGTTCTTAATTAAGTCATAAATCGACTTGTACACCGGTATTCAGAGTTTAAATTTCCTGAACGTTGTTGTAGGGTAATCAGTTTGGGAGGAAATGTGCTTTATATTAATAACGGAAGTATCAAAAGCAATGGAATGGTTCCTCCTATTACGTAGACACACACTCATTCACTCTCTATCCTTCTCTCTCTCTCTCTCTCACTTTCTCACACACTTTCTTGCACTGTCAAATACCTCCGTGAGAGGTATCCTTATGCATTATTAACAAAGCTCCACAGAGAAATATAAAAAAAAATATGTATAATGATGCTATCACATATACTTTAGAGCTGACGAATAATGTTTATGAATCCCGCTGAATATGAGTTTTCTCGTTAAAAATTATCTGTTACTGTTTGTATTTTATCCCGTAGTTGTTCAGTATCAAAATAAATAAATAAATGCTCCATTAACCTATTTCCGCCTTAGTTTGGAATTACCTGTTACCGGTAGCAGTGTTATTGTTTTGTGCTGCAAGGATGTATACTTTGGTTTGTAATAGGTATGATTGTTATAGCAGATAAAGGTAACAAGATAAATCATACGAAAATATTGTACCTTAGGAAATAAAACATCATTTCAAAAACGTTAACAGATGTTTATGCAATTACATTTATTCTGAAATATTGTGTTAATATATTTTCTTTTAGTACAAATCAAGCTTTATTTAATTTTCTATATAGAGGAACTAACTCCACAATTTTACTAATTGTAGATTTCATAATATTTTCACTGAACTGTGGAAGATGAGCTTTAAGGAATTTTATGCAATCCTAACATCATAAAGTTGTTGTTGTTGTTTTCAATATCGTGCATAATTTGGATTATTATGCTACGCGGGTCAATAATATTGCGACCGCGCGCGCGGCGGCACCCCTGGGCCGGACCGACCCAAGACTTAGCTAGTGCCCACGACTGGCCGTCGGAAAAACAGCGAGCGCAGGAGCAATAAAACAAAAGTGAGTGTGAAATAAAAAGCCCCTTTATGTAACGCCTACTTGTTCCGGAACCTTCGTTTCGGCGTCTTCTAGTAAGTTCCTATTCTGGAAAGTTCCGCTTTGTATACGAGACCTATATAAGAGACCGCTCAGCCAGGTTTGAGTTCAGTGCTGTTAGAAGTGGCAAGTGGACAGTGTAGTTTATTGTGAGTTGTATCTCAGCACTCAGTTGTGAGTGGAGCAGTTAAGCAGTTCGGTTGCAATTTGATTCGACGGATCAGTAGTATTGTATTCCGAGTGAGTCAAGATGACTCAACTGTAATGCTTTAGTTACGTTGAGTGCCTAATGATAAATAAGGTGGTTTTTCACATGACTGGTGTTCTCATTTGTTACTTTGGTGTCAGAAGTTGGATAAAAAGCCACGATAGATGAACTCCTACAATAAATATTGGCCAAAATGGAGAACATGAAGACGGAAATGAAATCCGGAATGGAGAATATGGAGACGAAAATGGAACCGGGATGGAGAAGATGGATAGTGAAGTATAAAATTTAAATTCTGGAATGAAAGTGGAATAATGACAGTGAATTTCGTATTGGAGAAAAGAAATGAGAAGATGGAATCCTCAATGAGGAAGATGGAGGAGAAAGTTGGTTCCGGAATGGAGAAGGTGCAGATAGAAATGTTCAAGATGAAGATGGAAATATCCACCAAAATTGAGCAACAACTGGCCGGCGGGAAGAACGACGTGATAGACCTTGATCAATCGTTAACGCTCTGGAGGACGTCGGGGAATAGCTTAGTGTCGTGGAAGGAACAATCGATGGCAGCGCCAAGAATTGATCGCATAGTGGAGTAAATGCTTAGAGGAAGATTGCTTTAAGGTTGGGACGTCAGAATGTAACACGACATCACGCGCGCTAAGACACCCACACACAACCGAATGTCAACTTTCGAAGTCTTCCACTGACAATTCGCCACTGTTGCCGCCCACAACGGATGGTCGACAGAGGAGGCAGCCGCACAGCGATATCCAGCTTGCAGGGACGGGTGACAGAAGTTTTGAATGGAATTCCGATTTTGCGAATTCCGAAGACAACTGGGAGGCCCTCGAAAACCGTTTCGGCAATCATCGCTTGGCCGCAGTCTATCGTATCGGCTCAAGTCAAGGGTGCAACAGCCACGGAAGACGCTGCAGGAGTTCGTCCTGACAATCGAACAGCTGGTGAATGACATTCTGATGACCCTTCTGCTCAGTTACGTGTCCCAGGAAGCTGCCTACTTCTTTGTCGATGGGGTGCGTAACGCAGGGATACGAGTGCGTGATGCTCGGCGATTACAGGACAATCCACCAGGTGCTAAAGGCTGCGTTGAGAATGGAGGCGCCCAAGGTAACAGTGGCTCCTAACTCGAAGACCAGGAGCATTCTGTACGGCAGGGACAGAGGATCAACACGAGGACGTCTCTGAGGAACGAAGCTGCAATGAATTTTGTACATTATGAAATATGAATGAATAATGATGCGAAGTATCATACTGTGCTGATAGTAGGTACATAAGTCTGCAAACCTGTTCACTTCTCCCTTAGGAAGGGAAAATATATATATGTGATTGTTTTGTTTATCGTCTCAACATGTCAGGTAATAATAAATGATATGCAGGGAGAGAAGATAATGGCTCCTAGTATAGGAAGAAGCTATCACTTAGTACAGCTATGGATTTTAAATTATTTCGTGGCTTATTTTCTAGAATTTAGAAATTCCTCATTAATGTCCCTAGGATTTATTTTTTGGCTTATTTTGGTATTATCCCATCGTCATTAACCTGTATTTCCTATGTTTGCGTTCCCATTTGTTTACAATGTTTTAGTTTGTTTCATTTTAGTTTATGAGTCAAACTCTTACATGCCCTCTTATTCTGCATAGAGTATTCCCTGCAATTTGTTGTTTCTGCTACAATTGTTATTCATAATTAGCTTCAGAAATTACTCTTTCCCGAACAGTTCGGTATTTTGAACATTATTTCTTACACCTGCATGTCTTATCTCTTTTAAAACATGGAATGCATATGGGTACTTGTTATTTCTTTTCCAAATTCTCTTTTATCCGCTCTTCTTTGCCTCAATGTCCCCATGTTGATATTCGCCTGTTGCAAACCTGTCCATAATCGAAAAAGTTTATACATGTTTCCAGCACATAAAATCCTTAGCATTCACTGATGCAATTCAATATACATTCTTCGTTTTTGGAGCATTGTCCTCCTCAAGCTTCCCGAAACTTCCACAGCATGATACACTGTTGCGTGATTTCTTGGCCCTGTTTTGAATCTAAATTTGAATTCCGTATCACAGTCCTGCTGTGTTATTCTCTCAAAGTTTTGTTTATACCGAGCTCTGGTGATAGAGTTTTTTGACCCGCATTCGGAAGGTTCCAGTTTCAATCCCCCGGGGCCGACCAATCACACCAAAGGATTTTTTACGGTTTTTCTTGGTCACTAGGCGATTGCTGGGTTGGATAATTTGGTCCGCGAATTTTAATATCATCCCTGTCATTACCACATTTAATTTCCTTCTTCTTTACGTCATACTGGACTTTGGATGATCACCCATTCTGGATGTATACGAAGTTTGCTTACTCCTCTACTGGCTACTGACTTAAGGCATTGGCTTGTAAGTACTTATGAGTGTAAGTCCTAAAACTAGGAGGGTAATTAATTATTTAATAAAGAAGTTACGTTTATAAATTTCTTTCTTCATATCATTTTATTTGGAACCTGCTAATACATCATATAAGATTATCAGAGGATTCATTTTTCTAGCTGTTTCAATTTAAATATCCTTATCTTTCAAACTTTTACTGTTAACAATTTTACTCATATTCTACTGAGTTTTTGCATCAGTAATTAAGTTCTTCCTTGTCGCTCTTAGGCTTTGTGTTTTAGAGTTCTCCTTAAATAGTTTTAAATTCTGAGATACTATTTTTTGCACTTCTTTAAGTTGAAGTTCTTAGCAGACATAGGAAATACAGGAAAGTAATACCTTTGCTCCAATACGTTTTTAAAGACTACAATATTATTGCTCCGTGCAGGCGTGGCTGCCATCCAAGTAAAGGTTTTACGGTGGTTTTTTGAAGCTTTTTGTCTAGTATTTCCTTTATATCAAGAAGATATAAAGAAAGCATTACAGACTTGTAGTCTTCTATGCCCATAATCACGTGTTCATGTATTTTGTTGAAGTAACGCATGTAATTTTTCTTTCCCCTCTGGAGTTAACCTATTCTTAGAAATTATTGTAAATATCTCGGTGATTAATTCCCCAAACTCCACATAAACCTCCCCAGACCTCATTGCCTTCATTACTAAAACATTTTTCTTCTAATATTTATCTCTGCTACAATTTATTTACTTTCCGCTATTATTAAGCAATTTATTGACTTATCTATACTTCCATCCTGATTTCAACACATTCTTTCATTTTTGTCATTTCCTCTTATTTGTGATCTTGGTTAAGCATTTCTTTGAACAAGAAACTCTTTTTTTCTCTCTCCTTTCCCTTCCATTTATCAAGGGCGAGGGGATAAACCTTTCGAAATTATTTAAACTCCAAGTATAACGATTTCATTTGTACTTCCCGTAACAAAATAACCTGCTAATATAACCAGTACAGCCAGGCTAACAATTGCGCTTGGCCTCTGGATGACCGGCGCGTGTACGTGATATATTTTTCATTTTACCTAATGCAATGCTGCATATGACGACTTGCCGGTGCTTTACGTTAATATCAAGCTTCCTTTCCTAATTACTTTACACTCACTAAACTACAATTACTACTGGGTCACTTAATGTTTGGTACTTACTGTGTACTTCAAGATTACACTACACCCAAAGAAAACTCACTTTTCACGATTTAAATTAAATTTTACATTATTGTACATTTTACATTTAATACGGACAACATTCTCTCCGCCACTCTAAGTAGCTAGAGCGCCATATACACAGTAAGAAGTAAATGAAAGCTTACTGCACAGAAAATGCATACATAATTAAAACACAAAATTTGTTTCAAACAAGTATTTATTTTTCAGTAACTGTCTGTGTTTTGAAGCGGTTATTACTCATTTGTTTCTCTCCCTGCCTCTCTCTCGCTTTATTTTATTTTGCTTAGCGCCTGGTGTTACTTCTTACGGCATCAGAGGCGGTGACACTGGTGATACATGATATGAAATACTAATGGGAAAAGGAGGAAAATGTTTCAGATATGTTTCAGAATCCTCCACAGAATTTTCCCATTAAAAGAACCAAGAAAATGTGCCAGTCATCGAGGACGGTCCTGGCGCAAATTGAACAACAGGTCTGATGTTCACGAGTCCTTGCCTTAACGACCTCAACTACCCGTGTCGGTTTAGTTATTTCTGAATATATCGTGGTAAGATTATGAAGTTACAAGGCCAACATATAGCTAATAGCTTTTAAATCTAACGCAATATTTTACCTATTTACGTAAAAGATTACGTTAAGTGCTAAACAAACCCTTTTACTTATAACATATTGTGTAATAAAAACCATTTCTGAAAACGTTAAACGAATCCTTTTACCTATAACGTAATGTGCAATGAAACTTATTTCTGCAAACGTTTAATTAATCTCGAATAACATGAAGTGGATTGTAGAGTAACCTCTTGTAGTTTGTTTCAGCTATATGAACTGAACACAGTGGATGGAGAAACTCTTGTGATTAACACATCTAATATGTGTTACATGTAGTGAATTATACCAATGAAACGGGTTATAGTTTTCATACTTCAGTATCGGTGTTTTGCATATTAACATGCACATATAAGTTCAAATTTCATTTGTAAAGGAAATTCGATTAGGATCAGCTTCTTTATTACACATAGTTCAGAATCAAGTCGTAGAATATAATTCCGCCTGTTGGATTAGCCTGTTTGAATGAACTTAACTCCATCAGCTTTCTATATCTTCAAATACGACCAGAGGAAGTTCCCATTTACTGTGAAAAACGCCCAACTAACTTTAGGAAGCTACTTTCCAAGAATTTATGAATTCAGCTGGAGTTTCTTTTACGATCATATAATGTTGCGTTCTAAACATTTGTTCTCAACACTTTCAACATGTCACGAAATTTATTTTACCGCCTGTGAATCTTATTTTGACCTGAATATCTCCCTTTAAATCATATCTTTGCAGGACAAGCGCGCTATTTACCGCGCGAATCAACATGGATATTATATATTTGTATGGAATAATCAAGTTCGACTATATTAACTCAATTACTCCACATTGAATAGACTATCAGAATAGGTTGTTGAAGTCAATAAGATATAATCCGTGGTTCAAATCCCAACAGGAGCATCCTCATTGACTGAGATTTTTCCAGGTGTTCCTCAGTTCTCATAAATTGAAAACGATAGGGAAATATTCTAAATTTAGAACTGGAACATTTCCTTTCCCACTGATTATTTTATTTTATACATCAGTGCCCACCGCTTGTAATCCCGTATGTAGTAAAAATGGACATTAAACACTACTGAAAGACTGAATAACCCAACTAAAACAACATGTGATCATCCTAGGAACTCTGAAATGACCTTAAGAGAGCGGTAACTCATACAACAACCGGGCCATCGATTTGATACATGGAGTTGAGAATACTGCTCACCGACTATAATTAAATATTTAATAATTTACGGCTTCTTGTTTCGAATTTTAATCTTAGTTGCAATGATTTATTTACAAGTAGAAAAAAGATATGAGTACCTGAAATGCCTTCTCTGTATTTATCACAAACGTTTGTTATGAAAGTATTTTAAATACTTCCATGATAAGTGAGACGTTTTGACTTTGAGCTCCATTACAAAATTCCGTCTGTGGAAAGTATACGTCATGCAAACAATGATTTAATTGCGTACTGAAATATCCTCAGACCAAATTTAATAACAATCGCTGCAGTTAATTCGGAACTTTATAAGGATTTCTATATTCATGTACACATGCATTCATGCACACCCACATGCATGAACAAAAACTTAAAATATGCGTCTTCTGGCTCAGAGTAACGGCTCTTATGTTCATAAAAAATCAAAGGTGGAAAAGGTGGTTAGGGATTTACTATATATATACTTATTTATTTATGTGTGTGAGCGTGCGTGTGTATGTGTGTGTATTTATTCACAATAGAAGAAAATATGTGTCTAATATACCTGTTTTGGAATTCCTTCAGTCCAAATATTTAATTATGAACCTACTGAGATGAACTGGAAGCACGAGCTTGGTCAATAAACATCACATACTGTATATGCCTGTTTAATGTTTAGAGCCCGAATGTTCAGGACAACGAAGATGGACACAATGGAATAAAAAGAAACAATAGAATGTGGAGCTGCAATAGCTGAAGTCCGGAAGAAGCTGCCTATAAAGGCGTCCGAAACAATAGAACGTATTCGCTGTTCCACAGAATGGCTAGTAGGGGTGAGTTTATGATTCTCCTCGACCTGATTTCCTGAGCGGACAACAATAAATTTCCATATACAATAGATTCCTGCTTGGAATGAACTCCAACTTGCTTTGCTACATTCCCAACAATTTTCTAAACCTCCGGTGAAATAATGTTGCGTCAGTCTGTGCTACATCTTTCAACTCTGGGAAGCTTTAGCATTTAATTTATTAATTTTAATAAGTTCTGTAATATTAAGATTGTCTTGAAGTTATTCTTGTGTGATTAAAAGGAAATTATCAGCATTGTGTGTGTGTGTGTGTGTGTGTGTGTGTGTGTGTGTGTCGGGGGGGGGGGAGGGATCGCTCGCTCTCAATCAAGCTTTTATTTTTCCTGAAATTTGTTGCAACCTTTTATAGACAGGTGCTTATCCACCTGTCCTTAAGGCTCATATTCTCCAAAGAGTGTGTATATTAAGCTGAACCTTGAACCTTAATTATGTGGTAAGTATACAGTCTATAAGGCTCATTTTCACGTTAATGATCCATGTTATATTGAACCTTGAACCTTAAGTGGGTGGTAAGTATAGAGACCACCGTCATATAAAGGCAAGGAGAAAGTTATAGAAATTTAAGTATTCGTTTACAACTTTTGAAAATGTGAGTTACATTTAAACTGTTGTAAAATTTCAAAACAATGCTTTTAATTCTTATGTTACTCTACTTTGCGACAAACATTCCATTTTAGATTAAGTTAGTCGGGTTACTCTAATCCTACATTGGTTCGAATTCATAAAAGAATTTATTTAATTGTTTATTTTGAACAAAAGACATAAGCTCAAATACGGTGTTGATTTTAAAAATGCACTCACTTTCAATAACTAATGTCTAAGTAATACATAAATGACAAATAATATTTATAGATCAAAATTAAGTTGTATAGAGAACCAAAAGAATAAGAAACAGAATCTAACCAAGAAAGAATCAGAAAGTGTCTTGGTTGTTAATCATGCAATTCTGGAGTTCAATGCTTGTTTTAATCTATTAATAAGTAACTATTAACCATAGAATCTTTAGACTGAATTTCAAAGACGCAAACATCCACATCAAACTTAGGAACTTGGTATAAATGCATAACTCTGTTTAAGGGTGAATTTTTATGTATTTCTGTATTTGCTCTGAGGTTGAAAACATTTTTAATCTATTCATTCTACTTGTTATAATAAAGGGAGATATTTGCAGTAATAAGCATACAATCAATAATCGAATGCAGGAATTTATTGAGAAATATTAATCCCATAATGTCTCGACTGAAATTTAAATCTGTAAATTTAAATATTTCTAAAATGAACTCGTAGTTAATATACGTAGGGTAGTGCCCAATTCTTTTATACAATAAATATTTTAAAGTTTTGTTTGTAATTTTTCTATTAAATCTGCATGTTTTGTGGTACAAGCATTTCAACTGATAGATGCATATTCAAGATTTTTTCTAACCAAGTAGTTGTAAAATCGAATTAATGTTTTTTCTTTAAATGTCTACAAATGGAGTTTAATCATTTGAATGATATTTTTAAGGTTAGGTAATTCAATGTGTATGTTGAATCGAGATATTTTGCAAAATACATTCCTAAATCTTTATTTTCAACCACTTCAACAAGTGCCGTTCTATTAATATATACTCAAATGATTTTTGTTTCTAGTTATATATATTTTTAGTTAATTACTAATATTAAATGGAAAATTGTTCATTATGCTTCATGCATGTAGAGAGTGTAGATCATGTTAAAATCCGAAGTAACCCTTACCGCTATTAATGCATTTGTATACTTTGACATCATCAGTAAACATAAACCGTTTGGAATATGTAACAGCACCGACTAAGCAAAAAATAACAAAGGTCCTAAGTTGGAACTTTGGAAAGTCTGGGTTAGGTTCCTGTTGCAAGTCAGTCTGAGCGAGTCAGATAGCTCCTAGATAACGTGTGAGGCTTGTGGGGAATCCCTCAATTAACATTAAGTTGGTATGACGTACAATTTTTATAATAAACCATCTTCTATCTCTTTTTATAAATATTTTCAGTATAATTTCATTAATGGAAATGGGAAAGCTAAATTTAATAGCTTAGTAAACAATCATGATCAACCTTATTGATGACGTTTTGAAAATCAGTGTATATGACATGTATGCTTAAACTGGTCTAGTTGTCAATGTACGTATTCGGTAAGGGTAAAGAGATTCATTAACAATTGATCTTATCGGCGTGAACCCATGTTTAACGGTGAAATTACTATCTTTATATGATTGCACATATAATACTTTCATACTTAATGTCTTTGCTACTGTTTTCGTATTCAAAAATACTGAGATCGTTTCCACTGACGAACCACTATATATATATATATATATATATATATATATAAACGACTACATTTTGAAGAAAATTGTAGTGGAACACCTATCCCATAATTAATATGCACAAGTGAACATAAAGCCTGTGATTACATATGTATAATAAAGAACAAGGATAGTAATAACTGAGAAAATATATTAAAACGGAAACGTGTTTGAAAGGTGAACAGATGTGAACGGTGGAAATATTGTATATACCATGCAATACAAAATACTATAACCTTATACATTTAAGAAGGAATATTTGTAATAATACGTTGTGCAGGAAAGCGTTATAGCTAGTTAAAACAATTAGTAAGTTGCAGTTTAACAGTACAGGGAGCTGGAAAAAGTAGCAGTTTGTATGAGAGGACCGATGAGAATAAGAAACAGAGATGCTTAGGAATTCCCAGATGTGTTGTCAGAAATGTGAAAGGATAAATTCGAACAATTTAATCTCAAACAATGCTTGATCAAGCAACAATATAAATCGATGTTACAATTATGGCGCAAATAGTGATTGTATTACATCAAAAGGGGAATTTTTCCAAGCACGACACTGATTTTTAGCAGACAGATTTTGAAACTACAATAAGTTGTTTGAAGAAGTGTGAACGTGATATCGTGTACTATGAGTTTAGTTTCAAAGCAGCATTATTAAAATTAGCTTGGTTTCGGGAAAAAAATTTGAAATACGGAAAATTCTGCAAAATATGTAATTAAGGCGAAGTTAGCCGCTTCCATACACTTTAAACTGAAATAAAATCACGCCAATAACCGAACAGGCGGTTGTATTATTGCTCCCATCCACTCCAGAGAAAAATAGATTTTAGGAATAGGATTGAGTTGCAGCATTTTCAAGTATGAGACAGCAGCCGGCAGTCGTCGAACCTGAGACCTCCAGATGGCAAGGCAAACACTGTATCTAGAGTTATATTCAGAATGACAGTCCCTGCTCCGATACAAATAGATTTGTCCCAAGTAAACCATAAATGTAATGAACAAAAGACAACTTAAGAGTATTAAATCAGTAATGAATAATAAAACCTGTGCCTTACCTGTACATTAACGTTTTGTAAAACCTTAATTTCAAAAGCAAACAATTAGCGTAATTTTGTGTTCATAATACCAAACCTGGACTTTGTGGAGAAAAACGGTTGTAAACATTTGAAATGTGTACAGATGGAAGAATGAGGTGTGTGGAAAAGATGCATAAATAAACAATGGCGCAATTTTGAGAGTAATTGGTGACGGAAGAATAGCTATAAATTAATTCAGAAAATGTGTTCAGAACATTGGATGAGAAGACACTTTTGCTTGGAGATGCTTTCGTGAAAACGGAAAACGTTTGGTAAAGAAAATAGGTTCAGGGAAGAAGAATATTTCAGATGATAGAGAATATTAGTATAAATGCTTCTTATATGAAGCTAAGGAAGAAATAAGTGGAAACGATATACGGGGATGGGCTTCCAGTAAAAACCTGCTGTGGGGCGTTTAACCCTGAATTGTAGTTTTACACCTGTTTATATATTTGTTACTTGTGAGTGATTGCTGATTAAGATATTGGTTCTTAATTTGACTTTTGAGCATGTATTTCATAAATTATGCATGCATTTTATGTTTTAAATGATGACTTCGAGTTACCTCAAAATGTGTATCAATACACGATCCGTAGCATGTTTTATTCAATTTTGACAAATGAAAGTGAGTTGGTACGTCGGGTTCAAAAGTAATCATATTCAAATAAATCTTGTAATCTTGTGAGTTGCTGTGGTCAAAAGGCGGCCCTTGTAGCCGTGGTCGCTGGAGTGTATAGCTCCGGAGCTCCGCCAAGCTGAGGGTCGCGGGTTCGATTCCCGCCATGGGCATGGGTGTTTGTTTGTGTGTTGTGTAATTGCGGTGATAAGCGGTAACAAACACAGTATCACAAATTGGGTAAAACCAGGGAACTTTAAAAAAAAAGGGGGGTGTAGAAAAATTGCATTACAATCCCTCCGTTAGGTGCGCAAGCATTCGTAACGCAATTAGTCGCGTTGTGCCTATTATTATTTTAGGGTTTTCGGCTATGATGAAATTTGTAATTAGGCACTTACTTTTTATGACTGTATAGCATAAACAAAACTAATTATATTAGACATTAAATTTTAAATGAAAACGAAAAGCAACCGTTTGTAACGTAGGAGTTTAAAATAGCTACAATTAAAGAATTTGTTTTACTGATTCAACTAGTTACAGGGCATTGTGGCTTCTGCATTGTTGTCCACTGACAGCCATTTTTCACAAATTTTTACAATTTTTACACTTACGAGTGTTTCACGTTTTGCATAAATGCATATTTACTGAGGCAATACCCTTTTGTCTCCTTGTGGTATGGCTGTATCTTTAACTTTTCCTCTTGTCTCATTACAAAGTAACTTTAGCATTATCTTGTCTCTGTGCTTGGGGATTGTATTTTGCCAACATTGACCTTATCTCATCTGGTAGACTGATAATTAGTATTCTTGTGTGTAGCTAATCCTTGAGTAAGGTCTCAGCCAAAGCTTTGAGATAGTGACGCCTATCACAGTACTGATTCCTTGTTCAAAAGATTACCCTGCGACGTTAAGAATAAGATAGAAAATTACCATGGGCCATCTCCTCCAAGATCCAGTTACACTCCAAGTTGCGCACAGCTTGTCTACCACATTTTGTCACTGTGGTGAAGAATAGTTTCAGTTTTTTTCTCCATTCCTTCCGACGTCTGTGTTGATGACAGATTCATATTTGAGAGGAGGACTTCAGTTTTAAATGTTTTGTCTTTGTTGGAGACATAAGAAATAAAAATTGATTGGTTTTAGCCAAACGTGCTATCATAAGCTGTCAACTCTTTGGAGAAATGCAATTTTAGTGCTATTTTCTTTCATTTTTAGTTTTGTTTTGTTTTATTTTTCGAACTGTGGCTATAAACGATAACTTCCTTTTCAGTAATTCTCTTACCAATTTGAAAGCCTGCTGTAGTATTTCTTCGGTTCCATTTGTTGGCTAAACAAGTCTTAATACGACTGCGTCGGGAGAATTATTATCGCTAAAGGGACCTTCTGGCCGTTGTCCGCAATATATCTCCATATTATAAGCGTAGTACAGCTTAGCGTCATACAAAAAGAAGATTTTGATTCATATTTATATGGCTTCGATTGGATGAACTGGCGAAATCCATCTCGACCACAAAACGCTGGCAATTGCTCATCAACAGCGGCGTTTTGCCCTAGGGAGTCTTACAGTTGTTCACAAAAATGTGGAATATTTCTCGCACGGCGGCCAGGTTACCTTTTCTTTCTCCGTAATTGTCTTGAGGTACTCTTGTTAAAATGCATGCATCCTATCAGAAGTAGGAAATGATTTTTAGACATAGCCCTTCCGAAAATATACACACCAAGATCATCTGTTGTCCAGATGTCATAAATATTTTGCTGACCGCCATGAATAATACCAGCAAGGTATATATTTCGATTATGTCTGTTCTGCAATATCTCTCACGCTCAAAGTTATCTTTCAAATCAGCTATGTGTCCATTGATATTGTCCATAATCAGATCTAGAATACCATCAATGATGAAAAGCTTCCATTAATCATCTTCAGTATTCAATTCCTAGCATTTCCTACTATTCCAGGAAGGTTGGTCAGAATGTTATAGGGCTGTACTTGTGTTGCTTTCCCAGGTACTTCTATTCATTTCTTTCCATTCTTACCTGCAAATAAAGGAAAGTTAATAAATAATAATAATGGAGTAGTAAGGTCCGTCAAGTGCATGACTTATATCAGTTTCCTCTTCTTCAACTTCATGATTTGTATATGAGTGTGCAGATCCTTTTCAGTAATATCTTCGAATCGGAATCACTTTCTACAAAATGATCAAATTTAATTCATTATCGTCAAAATTAAAGCGATGTACTTTCTCCAAATACTCAAGATTTTGCAAATAAGATATATCTTTACTTACTTTCAAAGATAGGATGCATAGCAATAACAAAATATGGCTGCGTTTACGAGACAATAACGACTATTGCCGCGAGTAAGCTGAAAATAAAGCCAAAGCTGTAACACGCGATAGTGGCGACTTGCGTTACGTGAGTTAGCGCGCTGTGTGTGACAGACACCCATGACGTGTGCACTGATGTCTGCATCGTTTGTAAGGTCATTGTTAGACTGATCAGTTCAAAATTCTGTGAAGCAACAAACATAGGTATGACGCAAGATGTCCTGGGACGGCAGCTACAATTCGAAGCCATGTGTTTCACAGATAAATGTGCGGCTAATGGAATTCCACTTTGGCAGCTTCCGTGATTTAAAATAATGTTAACATTTCCACCATTTGAGTAATCAATTTCTGCTGAAAAAGCGGTGAGCACATTCTTTTAAATGCTAGAATCTATTGCAGTTTATCTTTGTCGGACTATTTCTATAAGTGTTTCTTTTCCAGTATTTTTGGATATTTTGAACTTTAACTACCGTGAAGTAGACGTTAAGGCCCATGTTTCGGGTTGGCGACGGACAGTTGGAAAAATAAATAGGCTTAAGTAACGCTCTTGTCAAACGTAAACATCAAAAGCGGTATGAAGGCTTCGGCACTCCCCGGCTAAAGGGTGTACAGTGAGTAAGAGGTTTGAGGGATTAAAGAAGTCTTATGTTCGACTCCCCAGCTAATGAAGCTCCGGAGGAAGAGGCTACATCGCGCCTGTTGCACTACGTGACTATGGCACGAGGACAGTGAAGTGACAGTGAAATTTTGAACTAGATCACATTAGTGAATGGCAGTGAGAATACAAAGTCGCACTGGTGTCAGGAGCGAGATATAAAGGTCAATATACTTAAAAAAAAGTTTGACCCGAATACAGAAAATGGAGAGAAAATGAATAGTGTAATTTCCAGAATGGAGAAAATGGAAACGGAAACTAAATTTCGATTGCGTAAGATGGGAACAGAAATTAATAGCCTTAAGGAAAATACGAAGAACGAAACAGAGAAAATGAAATCCAAATTTCGGCAACATATTCAGAACAAAATGGAGAAAATAAACCTAGAATCGACTTGACATCGACTCTGTATAATCAGAGGTAAACGCTACAGGGAAACATATGAAAGACGACATCGCGAAAGAGATTATATTAAAGAGAAGATATTACCCTGATGCGGTGGAAGAATGCTTAGCTCAGGAAGAAAATGGCTAGAGAGGCAGACGAAAGAAAAGAAGGGGATGATAGAAGCTGCAATGGACGAGATTCTAGACCAGAAGGTGAAGAAGGCCATCGAGGAAACCCATGCTGATACTACCGGAGGGTTTGATTTACCATGAAGTCGTCGATTCTATTTGTTGCGTCTGCGAAGCAACGTGGAGAGGTGGCGCTAAAAACGCTACATCTGTGTAGCAGTTCTTAGGCCCCCACCACACAGTAGGTGGCGAGTGCAATTATGCAATGTCGGGACGCCAACGGACAATATGGAGACGCCTGATGCTGGTAAGTCGGATGAAGATATGGTCGTCGCAGTCTAAGGATCCCCAAGCGGCGGCCTTTGTGCAGTAGCCAAACACTTGTTCCCTACCCTCCCTAACCACAACCATCATAAACATATTAGTGAAATCCATGTGCGCATGCGCGTTGTTGCCACAGTTAAAAATAGTATTTAAAAGCAAAACTTTGTAGCTGATTTCCATATGTACAGAATACAATCATGCAGTTTGTCTGCTTGCTTTATACACAAATGCAGTAAACAACTATGCATCGCATAATGATTACATTTATGTTACAAACGCTTTAAAATATAACTGAGGATGACCTGAACTAATATACTACGCTACAAGAATGGAAATCCATGTTAACATATCCGAGAGCAACTTAGAAACATGTTCCGAATAAACTATACCTTGTTGGACTATTATTAAATAATTAAAATACATAAATATGAATTTATTTTGAAAAGAACTCTTACTCCCAAAACAAAGCCTCATTTTTGATTATGCTATTTAACCTAAAAGTTAATTTTTATAAATAAGGGTTGCATGTTTGCAGTTTTGCTTACTGTAATTATTATGTGCGTGGAGCTATGGTGAAAGTATTTTTTATTTTGTTTGTCCTGCAACCACAGAATGTTAGAAAAACCAAGTTCCAGAAGATGTAAACAAAAACAGTAAATATGTAAAATTAAAAAAGAAGAAGAAGCAGGTGAAAAGCGAACGCAGGTCTTTGTATCACTCTTGGAAGATAGGTGCTTTTTTACGTAGCTTTGAAAACGTGATAAATTTGCTTCACAACAATGTTTTTATTAATATAAAGCTAATATAAGAAGAGGTTGTGTATTGCTTAAGATGTAAGATTTATAAGCATAACAGCTTCTGTTTGCTTAAATGAATAGCTTTATTATAAAATACAGGATAAGTAAAAATACGGAAGTCAAAAGAAAGAAAATAAAAAAGAAATCTTATGTGTTATATTCACATGATTATCTCTATGCACTCTTCTACAAATTACTTTTACAAAAGCTTATTCTTCTATGTACTTCTTCTTAAACGAGATAAAATTTCATTGCACATTTCATTGTATATATGAGGATTCATAGGCCAAAGCGATAGTCAGATTTTTAAAAACCAGATGATGACTTTGAAATTTCATGCTCTTAGCATGAACACGAGGAAAATACAAATACGGACTTCCAACTTGTATTTCAAAATTCAAACCAATAACAAAGATTTTCCCGGAAATGATTAACATAATTTGACCTAAAATGTGTCCTTTACTGAGATTGCATTTTACGCACAGTAAGATTTTGCCTATCTCTTACGGTGTACCAGTTATACAAAAAGTTGAGAACGAGGAGGAATTTACAAGTTATTCCCAGAACATAAAATTCAAGATACAAATTTTATTTTTTATGCAAATATCTTAAACTTGCGGTATTTTACTAAAAATCGTTATAGCTGTTTTTGAGAAATTCAAAACAATAGCAAACATTTTTCACGTAAAGGGTTCTTTTCTACATGTTCGTGAACATTACACACAAAAATCTGGCTTTGCTTATTCAAAGTTTTTGTAGCCCCTTTCTTCGTGGTCTTGGCACTACTGGTACTCGGCAGTCATTTGTTGGTGCGGTCGGAGGGTCAGCAACTTGGTTCGTTTCCCAAGGTCTCCACATCTTAATTAAACTATTAAATGCTAATAACTATTAAACACTGCTAAACATACATAACTGCACTAAGTAAAACACTATATAACTTCTCTAAAGAAGTAAGATATAAGCTTAACTGTCACAGCTGCTAAAACGTACTGAAACCGAAGAAACAACAGAAATGACATTGCAACAACGCTTTGCTTTGGTGGAGCTAAAGAGTTGAGGGATGCGAAGACCCTACTAATCGTTTACTGATGGGTTTATGGTCAGGCTTCAAAGCTTTCCATTGGCTTTGTAATCGACTGGGGAAACGTTGCCTGCGACCAGTTTACGCTAAGACCATCTGGTGACCAGTGCCTTATTCCTGGAGGGTGATCTCGTATGGCTATATTGTCCCACGAGGAATAATTGGGAAGCTGCAGGCGTTCCAACATTCTTGGGATGAACAATGTAAGGTAACAACGACCTGGTATACTGCATTCGACATCACCCGGGGAAACTGATAGTGGTTCATCTGTTCATCTTGGTCGCCTAGTTGCATACCGCGATGATCAGCTCTGAGGAACACAAGCTGTATGACACAGCGCTTAGAGTCCAAGCTTCAGGAGATAGGTGCCGGAGAGTTAGAGAGGTAAATAAAGATAAGTAGCGTTCTGGCCCAGCGTAAACACCAGAAGCGGTATCGAGAGAAAACAAGAACCTCCTAAAAGTTACCTCTCTCTGACTACAAAACATTCTACAAGTCTCTGGAAATTTCCAACGACTATATAAGCATGTGTGCTCGCTCACTGAGCGAGTTAATAAGTGAGTTAGCGATCGCGTTTCTAAAGCGACATCAAGTGTGCGACTACGAGTGTGGTGTGACGTCAGTTTCGACGTACAGTTAGTATTGCAGAGCAGAGATCGGAAAAGGCTTGTGTTCAACTCCCCAGTGAGTGAAGCGTCCAGAGGAAGAGACTGCTTCGCGCGTATTTCATTACGCAGCTACGTCGCGAGAACTAAGTAGCCTTGACGGTGAGAACTGCACTGGTTCACATTACTAAAGTGAAGGTCAGAACCTAATGAAGTGACAGTTAAAGTCACAGTAATATGGGGCAGTCGAGAAGCTGCATACGCAGTTCAGTTTTCCAAGAGTATTGGTAGCTAATTCTAGTAGTTTATTAGCCAAGGTATAGGTATAATGAAAACACAAAAAAAGGATAATAAGTAAAACGTACCACTTATATGCCGCCCTTAACATCTAAGGTCATATCGGCGGCTTTGCCTTTGGAGCAATTGCTCATCAGCAATGATGTTCACTCGTTTACTGTGATTGTATGCTCTCATAGCGAATTCTGAAGCCGCTATCTCTTTGGCGAGGTACGGTGGGTCCGCTAAGGCCACTCCGAATGATCAATGAATTCATTGTCCAGTCGCTTCAGAAACAAAAAATATTTACTAGAGGTAGGCAGAATATGAAGTTTCACTCTCTTGCTATCACCTTGGAAAAAAAGTATTTTTATGTTTGGTAGTGTGCAGAATTCAGTGCACGTGACAAAAAATCAATATTTGGTAACATGTTTATAAAATCGTAATATTTTATAAAGAACCTTCATATTTCTTCATAACTGGTAAGACTGACGATTTTTCGCTTTTAAATTTTTTTCGCTAGCATTGCACCGGATTTTCCAGATATTCTATTGTGACAATTTTCTTGAAACACATTTAGAAAATCTAAGCCACCCTTTCCAACCAGTCAGGTATAGTTTAGAAAATGTAGCATTTTCTCTATGCGATGTCACGCGCAAAGTTAAACGGCCCTTATTCTTAAAGATTATTATGTTTTCCCGAACCGGTATTTTAGTGGCATATGTAAATACTATTAAACAAAGACAAAGCAACCAGTAACCTTATGTTTGTTTTCTTCTATGATTAAGGGTTTCACTGAATAAAATGTATAAACTTCATATAGTTTGTTATATTTAATCTTCTTCATCAACAAAAATTAGGCCATCGGGACTGTTCCGACTTCAGGAATTGGTCTTGGCATCTTTGGAATGGGCTACCTCTGTTTCTGTAACCTTGGAGCACATAATTGAATACGATTTTCGGGAATCTACGATCTGACATTCTCATTATATGTTGATACCAGCCTGCTCTTAATTTACATATATGCTGTGTAGGTTATAGATTTGTACTTTCTCTCTCATTTCTACGTTTCTCTTGTGATCTATTAACTTATATGCGGCTGGCAGTATCAGCAATTTAGTTTCCGAGCTTTCAATTCTTCTTCTATACTGTTTGCTTACGGTCCAGCGTTTATTTTCTTAACAAAGGACTGGTAATGACGTTGTTTTGTATAACTTTAATTGTATAGCTCTTCTTGTTTTATTCCTTAGTGTTCTTCTGGTGGTCTTGCGGAATGTTTGAAATTTATTTAATTTTATGTCTATGTCTTTTCTGTGTACATAGGAAATAATGTCACTGTCTACTTTTACAACAAAAGTATAGCTAATGGTACACAACCTGATACCATTAATGAAATGTCCATACAGCTTTCTGAGTCAACCGTTTCCAAGATAATTCCTATCTACCAAAGAACTAGCCTGTGATGAGCTGCTGCATAAATGTGTAAGAGATATTACACAAAATCAACATGAATTGCTAAAGTATTAGAAAATGTCACTATCATACTTCTCTGACAAATGTGAACGTGCATGGTAGCTTGAAAACGTTTTGTTTGCTAATGAAAAATATTCAATTGTATTATCTGAGAAACTATTTGAGCCTTTGCACACTCATTTCTCTATTTACCCATTAATTAAATGTACCAACTTTTGCATTAAATAACTTTCAAAAAATTTATAAACTTCAGTCCCAGTGTCCCTTCAACATCAGTCACACCTTGATACAAACTCGACTCTACGAGAGGAGGTGGTTTGCTGCTACAGTCAGGAAAGGATCTGCAGGTGGAAAAAAGGGCACAAAAGGACAGAGGAGACAAAGGGAACTGCAAATACACAGGTTTATAAATCAGAAGAGTTCTGGTATGCCAAGCATACAGTTCACTGTTTCCAAGCATAATATTTTATAAATCAGTGTTTTTCTCAAAACTTCATTTTCACACATTCAAAATTATGCTTGCACATGAGTTTTTGTTTAAATAGAGCTAACATTTCTCAGTATCTGCAGAAGTATCCATTGTAATATTCTATATGACCAAAATATGCCTGACATTAATAATATTTTTAAAAATATATTTTAATGAAAAAATTGTGAATTTTAGAGATTATAATTTCTAAAGAATTGAAAAAGTTACCTTAATTCACTCATTAAAAGTTATTTAGCTTCTTCACATACTTTTTGCAATAGATTAAAAGCTTAAATTCCAGAAATGTCAACTCATTTTCTGAACTTTGATGTGCGTGGATAATTTTGAATATGCAATACATTTACATAATAAAATTTATGAAATAATTAAAAACTTACAAAGTATTTATCCAACTTGAATGAAATTTGGTGTTCACATTAATCTAATAGCAAAGAATCACAGTAAAAATTTTAGAAATATCCATACAATAATATGGAAATTTGAAAATTCACTCCCAGTTTCCCTTAAGACGGTAAGCTGAACTCTCTTCTTTTCTGCATTAATTGCTGCATTACAGATATACAGTCCGAGCAAGAACCAAGACCAGGTTCACTACATTAGAATAATATAAAAGGTTTTGTTCATATTTAATAATAAAGTATGAGCATAAATAGAACCAATTACATGGAGTTCTAGATTCGAGTCATTGTGAAACCTTTAAACTTAGAAGAAAAGGAAATAGAATGTAATGGTTAGTTTGTCCCAGCTTAATACCTACTAGCTACAAGCCACCAAAAGCACATGATCGCAAAAATAAAAGCTCCTCAAGAATAAAGGGGGTTTAATTTTTCAATGGCATCATAGAGAGGAAGTGCTAAATTTTCTCAACTATACCTGACTTGTTGGAAACAGTTGCTTGGGTTTTCTAATTGTTTTTTCAAGAAAACTCTCAGAACGGAATATTTGGAAAGCTCGGTTTATTGCTAACGTAAATTATTTTGAAAACGAAGAAGACGGTATAAAAGCTGAAAAAATATTATGATTTTAGAAATATAAAGATTTTATCAAAATATTACCAAACATGAAACTTTTTATCACATGCATTGAATTCTATACACTGAAAAGTCTAAAAATGCTTCTTCGCATAAATGTTTTGAATAGTCTGGCGTAGAAAATACAATTTCATATACTCCCTGCGTCTAATCATAAACATTTCTTGTTACTGAAGTGAGTGGCAAATCGTGATGCGGCATTGAGTGTCTTACCTAGTTTTGGACTTCATTGAGGTGGAAGCGCAATGAATGGCGGCCTCAAGGTGAGTCCACCAGAATAGTTTCATTTAATTCTTTCTTTACTATAATATAAGATCTCTGAGTTAAAATATTTAAAAGTTAGAAACTCTGTATCTTTGGCTTAAGCAAGATCAGATCACAGCTAGATATTGTATAAATCATTTTCCTTTTTGAGGTGCTGAAGGATTTCTTTCAAAGCTCCAGTTGATTTCATTTGCTCACACGACGCAATTAAACCAAAACTACCGTATTTGGTATTTATACCAATCCGCTACCCCTTTTTGAAACCAATAATCCACTTTTTTAAAAATTAATTAATTAAATTTTAATTTGCTTTTCTTCATTAAATTTGTGTCAATATTGATAGATTTTCTCTCATAGCTTGAATCTTAATAGCATAAGAACAGATAGCATTTCTTTTACAAGCCTCTTTGTTTTCCATTCCATAATTATCCTAACTTATAATGGAGAGATGTAGCATTACGATGGCAGTGGTATTACGGGCTTTATGTGCATTTCCGTACTAGGTCTTGCTTCTGTTAAAGGACAGCAATGGCTGCAAAGCCAGGGTTTGCAGCCTTTATTGTAAATGTCATAAACGTATTAAAGTTCACAGTAGTTAAATAAGTTTATAATCTGATGTGGATAAGACAAGAAAAGCGATGATTTTTGCTGGTTTTCTTTCTTAACCAAAGTAATGGAAATATTTCACTCAATCTAAAATTTGTTAGACAAGGAGAGAGAGAGGGGGAGAGAGGGAGTGGGAGAGAGAGGGAGAAAGATAAAGCAGTCTAAATAGAAAACAAAAACAGATAAATGCCACGAATGCAACCTTTTCCGTATTTAAGACAAGGATTTTCAAGGATTTCTGCGTAACAGCGAGCATTTTCTTAATCACCTGTACATGCTGACATAACAAATATGATGTCCTTTACATTCACATTGGATTTTATATAACTAAAAAAATAAAAATATATATGCAAGTCTTGCTGAAGGAAAAATTCTAATCTCGTTAAAAGAATATAATTTATGAAATATACCTTTTCGAGGATTAGTCACTTCCAAAATATTCCCTATATGTATATTTTGAGTTTTCCAAGGATTAAAGGTCAGTGTATATTGAAATGAAATGTCATATTTGTTATGCGTGTGAATTTATATACACGTATTCTATTAAAAAGATACCATCATCTTAATCTAATGCTAACACCTTAATGAGACAATACCGTTCTTATTTCTCCCGATTAACATGCGGTGGTTACATAAATGATCGATGTGTAGCTGCTATGAAATATAAAGAGTGGAGAAAGTCATGTGCCTGTTAAACATGTTATTTTTAGTAGTAGGATAACACAGGTTTTCATCGTTCATAGGGTTGTAATTAAACATATTCTTTTTCTCCTGGAATTAAAACACTTATTTCTTGCTTTGTGTTTTATGAGTGGAGATATCGATTACTTTTATTTTTCTACACGCTTTCCTGGATGGCATTTTGGTGATGAAGGTAATCACGATTATAAAGCTGCGTTTTGATGATTTGATGCTTAAGTTACAACATTGGAATGTTTATGTCCATTGCTTGTGGGTGAGGAGCACTTGATTCGCCAATGCAGAAAGAACCGCCTATATATCATAATATCACTTTGTTTACAATCAGTTTTAACGTATCAGTGTATATATTTAATTCATGAACATAACTAACCCATTTCTACTGTCTTCAAAGAAGTACTGAGGGGTATTTTTAAAGCAAGTTCCGATTTACAATGAAGTGCGAACTATTAAACATTCTTCCATAGTTCACCTTTTACTTACATTTTACTGTAAATTAACACATTTTTGGCACCATTGTTTTTGCTCTTATCGACACGTGTTTTAAACACAGCTAAGCTTTAGCATGAGCAGCACATGAATAACCAATACAATATGGACCTCGCTAAATAGTGTTGTGCAAAGCTATTTACGTAAATAACTATTACAAATTAGCAAATAGCATGTATCTTGCTAGATACCTGTTGTGCAAAGCTATTTACGTAAATAACTATTACAAATTAGCAAATAGCATGAATCTTACTAGATACCTGTTGTACAAACCTAATAACTATTACAGACTAGCAACTAGCGTGGACTTCCCTAATTACAGTTATGACTAAGTACTCTTTACGAAATAACTATTACAGTTTAGAAAACTGCATGGACCTCCCTAGGTAATTGTTGTACTAACCTGTTTGCGTAAATACCATTACAATTTAGAAAATGGTATGGACCTCCCTAGGTAATTGTTGTGCTAATCTGTTTACGCAAATAACTAACACAAATTAACAAATATTATTAATAGAACATTTTTATTCAATTGATGAAGGTTTTGTTTCAAATATTATTGTACATTTTTAATTATTATGTGTCAATACGTCTATGCTGACGATGTTTATTGCCTCTCACTCGATATTTAAATTCAATAACAGTGATTTATAGATTGACTGCTTATCCTAGGTAAGTGATTGTTTACGTAAATAACAGTCTATTGCAACTTATTAATGCTTTGAACCTCGTTAGGTAATTGTTTACTCAACTGTTTATGCAAACAATTGAGGTATTCTGTAGGCAATTCATGCACAAAAAGAATTACATGTATTTCATGGTTTCTTCAACAGAAGAGTATTTCCTATAAATGGCGGTACGTCCCCAATGACAAACTTTTCTAATTGAAAATTACAGCGCAGAAGAGAAGGCAGCTGATTTTGTACACAGCGTTATTGCAGACACGGTGGTAACGGAGGTGAGAATATGCCAGGAAAACACCTACATCAGGCCAAATTATTACTAGCATCGTTCCATTATGGTTGCATATACTTTGATTGCACAGTCCGATAGCGCTGGGAAAAGCTCCATAGCTTCTTTGTAGCAGGAAATGTGCAAGTTATGTTTTAACTATTTTAAATGCCCTATTGCATGAATAAATGCCTAAAAATTTAGTTTGGACAGCAGGGTGATATTATTCATCTCATATTATGCAAGTGAACTTTTCTTACAAACTTGGTTTGGATCCCATGGTTCCTAACTTTTCACGGTTTCCTGAGGATTTGAGCCTCACCTACCTCTTGCACAGCTGACAACCACAGTCCTAGAATCCATTAACTTATTAAAAGTGCTTTATGTTCGCGTTCCTTAAAGGTGCTGAGATAAGAAAGTAAATGGTATTGAGTTAATTTGATGTGAAAAGAGGAAGGCTACTTAATATATGCCCCGTAATTATGTAGGATCAGACGTTATATAGCAAGAACCAGAATTAGGTAGAGGAATGACAAATACAACTTGCTACTGTTTCGAAAAGGGAAGGAAGTAAGTGCTTGTAAGCAAATTGGAACAGAATGACTATTGTTCTGGTTTTTTTCCAAATGAGTCACGTGCCTATATGCTTTACTCTACTTATGCAACCTGTTTAGTGGTAAATGCGTCTTCGCGCATGCTTTGCTAGTTATTTCCATGCTTTGATAATGTAGGGCTGCGCACTCAGTGTACAAAGGCGGTTGAAGAACACGAATCACTCTGGGACAAAAACCATTTTAAAAAAAGATATAGTCACTTTTGCTAGATTAGAACTAGTTTTCTAGCCAATTCTGTAAATATATTCTATACATTGTATATATTTTCTACACACTTCCGAAAACACATGAGGAGAACGAAACATGTATCACGTGACTCCATTATGAAAATCAACCAAAAACAGAATTGCGGATCTAAATAACCAGGGAAACCGTAGGCTGCAAGCAATAGAGAGACGTCCAATATCCAGGGTCGTGCAGTGATACAAAATGGAATGAATTAATCGAAAGCAACAAATAAGTTACACAAGTCATGATTTTAAACTGGGTAAATGGTTAGACTAGTATTTCAGTTGGTCCATGTGGTGCATTTCAGAAGGAATTGGCATTTCTCAATTATATTTTCCTACAGAACCTGATATACCTACTACACATTAATAACTTATATTCATAATTCGTATTTAATTTAAACCTTTCAGCTCAGGCGATTAAGTATTAAATGCATTAAAAGTTCATTTTAACTGAAGAAGTTTGATCACTCCTAAACTAATACAATAATTTTGGAGTGCCGCCCACAAAAATACTTTTATAAAATCATAAAAAATTCCTGTGACATTCCATTCGTATCAAGCCCAAAATATTGTATTTTAACTATTCTGCAGCAATTTTGCATTTATGGAGCAAATTAATTCCCGTAGGGTACACCAACGAGTAAATGCACTACACGAATGTGGCTGCTGAAGAAAATATTTGTTAGGCTTTTAAAAGGGGCGATGTTTTCACGTACGATATAATCAAGAGCTTGCAAATGAACGGAAACTTAGGAATGGTTGTTCGCCTGGTGTAATTTAGTAAGGTTTAAATTTACAGATATCCCAATTAATATCAATTTTACTGTTGTGCCTCAGTCATTCAGCTATTTGTAATTGGTGTAGTAAAGAAAACGACTATCTTAGTTTACACAAGTTCGCAGTGCTGAAAAAATAAATAAACCCTCACCAGAGAAAAAAAATTGAATACTAAAGGTTAATATTCAATAACATCTTCAATATAATGGATTATACCATCACTAGCTGCAAAACGTGCGAAACATATAATTAAAGATATTAACAGGTACATACAAATAATCGATAAATACTCATTCTTATTCCAAAAATAATAGATTCAGTATTTTCTGGTTTACCTTCCGTAAAAGAAAGGAATGTCATCTGGAGCTCATTTTTTTGAGTATGCAGCACTGAAGGAAGCCCAGCAATGGTCACGCTGAAGAATTATTAACTGGCAACAGCATCACTGTTCAACACCTAATGTGCATTGTGTGCTTGCGTTGTCTGAAGCAGCTTTTCAACAGCTTAAGGGAGCCTCAGAAAGTGAAAGGGCCGTAATTATAATCTACCAAAAATTAAAATCTTCGCAGTTTCAAATTAAATGCTAGTAAAACAATAATATTAGTTCATTGGGTAATTAAAGCATCCCCATATCCATATGTAGATCTTATACAGCATGTTTTGTTGAAATATGATCAAGATGGTTAAAAACTCAGCAATAGAATTTGATTTAAAATTTTTTGAGTTGGAAAATGTAAATTCCCATCACATATATGCGCTAGATGTTATCGCAGGAGCGCTTTCGAGAGATGTTTCTGCCATCTTCAGCTGAGAATCCAACTGACGGATCTCCCTCTCCCCTCTCCCCAAGAAGCTTTTCATTAAACGTTATTTTTGCCCTCTGTTGGGAAACCTTGGAACCTAAAGTTGTTGCTGCCCTCTGTGTTGTCTGTTGGTCACTCATCATGCTTCTTTCTTCTCAGGAGAGGGAGATCCGTCAGTTGGATTCTCAGCTGAAGATGGGAGAAACATCTCTAAATGTTACATAACATCACTATAAATAATACTTCTGGTTTATCATAAAATAGAATTTGAATTTGTCATTTATAAAAGACATGAGCTTTTCTTAGGAAAATAAGTTATGCATATTGACCTACACCGGATGGAAGGAGTCTACATAAATTTATACCAGTTATAGATCTCAGTGTTTGGAACGTATCTTGCATCTTTCATTTTTTCTGTGTCATTTTCTGCGGAGATATTTCGAGAAAATAAAACGTAGACGCTGGCAATGTTGCAGTGGCAGCCGATCGATAGCTGCAAGTGGGGTGAACTCTTCTTTGAAAACCAGAAGTTGTTCGGCGCGTAAGCAGATTTCAGTTTCGCTGTATGGCGCGTGGTTTAAGAATGTAGATAAACGTTTCGTTTCTGTAATCTTCTAATGATTGAATCTGCATCTTTCAATGACACATTTTGCAAACTCAAAATCTACGAATAATCAGCTCGATAAGCATTAAAATAAAATAAATGTTATACTTGATACTGCTAATTTAATGAACCGCACCATCTTTTGATATATAAATTAAAAAAAAAACAGTTAGGTTCTACTAAATGGCATTCTCGATTGACTGCAAAATAATAAACAATAAACCGAATAATTCACAAGATTTACAGATATTGTTGAAAATGTCCGCAATTTGCGCATCTCTAAGCTTCGCACCTTCGTAACAAATTACGTCGTACTCCAGCAAAGACATTTCATTGCTGCATATTTCCTCCGTAGCCAGATGAATACGTTGTCTCAAAGATTCGACGTCAGTAATCGGTGATTTGTAAACCCTGCTTTTCATAACCCCCAGAAGAAATAGTCCAGTGGATTCAGATGCTGTGCGTATGATTATCCACCAAATACACCTTGGGTTCCTTTATCATTAAACCCGTGAGTTACAATCCGTAGTACAATGTTACTCTAATAGTTACTCGACTTCTAATGGAGCTGACATAAACGTAGTGTGTTCTTTAGTCAGCGTTCGCAAAACACTTATTCGACGATGAAGGCATTACTTTTATACTGTTAGTGCAGGCCAATAGCTACCAAGTTATACTTGCCTGTCGCAAAAACATTACACCACCATTTCGTCGTGTTTGTTTTAATTAAGGGTCGTGTAGAAAACAAAACCGCTAAACCCCCCCACCACCCAGTTCAGGTATTCTGTTTTGTTTACGTCCAGCAGTTGGTTCTTATATTGAACTACCTTGACCTAGCAACGTTGTCTATATCTTCAACCACATTATGTCTGCAAAACGGTGTTCGGAAGGTAATTGTTTCAAAACCCTGTATGATGTCACATAGTTACAAACAACAAACTATTATCTTCATATATTCTAATGGAATAATCCATCTAATTTGGAAAAACAACAGTTATTTTTTCGAAAACGGCTGACCACGGAACAAAATGCTACGATACCTTTTTGTTTGTAATACACTTATGAAGTGCATGTCAGAAGGAATGTAATAAAGTCCCTTCCACCCTGTATACATACACAAGTCTGCCGGGTAGTATAAAGTAAGTACAAGATCCACAACTCTTTAGCTAGAATACAGATGTATACACTGTTTCTTTCACAGTTAAAGAACCAAGGGGAAAAGCGAGATAAGTCAAGTTTTCCACATTTTACGCAATATCAAATATAAATTTGGAACCTAATAACGTTTATTCGTAGATAAATAATTTATATGTCATTTATATTATAAAATAAGCATACATTCCTCTTTCTTATATTGAAACATGAAAAACCTAATGCTAAGGAAAACACAAAATTGACAATCACACCTCCATACATGACAATTTTTAATACAGGAAAAGGAGGCAAGTTAATAAAATTGAATCTTTAACTTTTAACTTGTGGGTATGAGCATCACATTACTTTACCGTCAATCTTCTTTTCTTCTGCCTAGTTGCATGTTGTAAGTTTGTATAATATATTTGAGCCTCTCTGGAGCAAAACACTTTCAAATCTTGAAAATCTTTGAACTTTTCTTCCGATAAGGGAGAAGTCCTTCATAAGCCCTTGCGGGATGCAGGAGCCCATCATGGTCCAAATGTGGTACAAGACTTCTATCTCATCGGTTCCTATGCACAACTGTAGAAAGCCATACCGCATTATAGTGTTCCTGATGAATGATAAGGTGAGGATGGCCTGCTTCGACTTTCAACTCCCTCACTGACCTAGTGGAAAGGGGTATTTCTTAAAATAATACTCCTCAAGTAAGCCTCCTCAATCTCTCATCATTCTATGATATACTTGTGACTCAGAAGGGTTCAGGTTTGACTAGCACTTTAGAAAACTTCAGTCACAGCTTTTTTAGTAATGTCATCTACTTGTCACATTCTAAATATGAATGCCCTCTTATTAGGAATGTGGCAGAAATTGACTACAAACGTTTTTCTTTCATGAACAATATAGTGCAAATATCAGAAGAGGATGTAATTTTTATTTTTTCACCAGCTGAGTCGCAGAAAATGTATTGCACTTGTGATAAGTGTGTTTGTAATATATTCATTAACGAACGACGTTACCTTATTTGCTCCTTTTCCGCCACATATTTCAGGATAAACATAGAAAATAGCCTTGTTATTAGACAGCTGGTGAATGTTAAAAGGAAATAAGCTTAATTGTGGCTTATAGTAAACGACATTGGTAGTAATGTTTGGCAGGGGAGCTTTTTCTGAAAATACACGGAAATACATTCAGTTAGATGATCATTCCTACTTCTTTTTCTTGCTTCTTCTCTCTTTCGATTATAAAATGCTTCAGCTCTCAGAATATGCAGTTTATTTTGAGTTTTTAGTCTGGTGATCTCCTTCTCTAACTTTAGCTTCTCCTCCTCATTTACAGTATATATTTGGGACATAAGCGATTTTTATTTGTAGTAAATTCATCACAGATATAACAGAAGTCACTTCTAGGATACGCAAAGAAAATGTTAAACTGTGTGTTATATGGTTTTCATATGAAACTACGCTATCAGGGTACTTTTATTTTCACTTATTATGCATTTTAATAATGTTTAGTACCTCGGGCAAGTATACCTTTTCCGTTTTATTTCTACTATTATGGCTTTTGCGGCCTTGAAATGATGAGCTGTGATCTGCAACAAGCTGTTAAGTTTCTGGAGGCAATTTGTTATGCCTATTGTTTTGTCTTGCATTTCAGTGTCCATTGGTGCATTTTCTTTTAAGATTTCTGGATATTTCCAAATCCCCTTTTCAAAGTAGAATGTAGAAATTCAAAACCTTTTTGCATATATTTATTTAATTAAGCTTTCACTGGTCTTATCTGTAACTTTTAAATTATATTTAAAGCTGTTCATTCTTCTTGGTCTCCTCTGTTTGATTCGTGGAATGTAATTAGAGAAGGTAATGTAAAGTTTGTTTCTCCCAGTTTTGCTGTTATACAATAATAATGCTGAAACACCGCAAGTTTCAATTACAAGGATCTCCAGTACCATATGTTTGGGCTCTGTGTTTTTTGTTAGTATCCTTCATATGGTCAAATTTCTTCCTCTTCTTGCAAATCTGATAAGGGGCACATGATTGTGCATCATATTCCATCACTACAAATTAGTGTTTAGATTCAAGTATTAAAGTTATATTTTACATACAGTCCTCATAACACAACAGGGACATTGCACAATAAACACAACAATGTACTACCACAATAATAAAACAGTACTACCACACACATAGCACTAAATTTTACACAGCGTTTCAGTTTCATAAAATGACTTCCTTCTCTTTTCCATTGTAAACAAGTGACTTGCCTCCTTCTTTCTCTGTAGGTGAAATCTTTAATAGTAAATTTCTCACTGACTAACACCCCTTTAGTTTACAATTTAGTCCCACAATCTAGATCACTCACACTACATGAATACGTTGTTAACTCATTTTGGCTAATTTACTGACTTACCTCCCTTTTCTCCTGTGGTCTTCAGCTTCTTTATTAAAATTTTACTCAAATATAGAAATCTTTTATTTCGGTTCGGATACAATATATTTGGAATCGTTTTCTTTCCCAAAGAGAAAGGCTTTCAGGTAAACGAAAGCTTATTGGCTTTTTTCTGTAGAACGGCATATATAAGGGCTTTTCATATCCCATAATTGAGGTGCAGAGCATGATTTTGAGTACAACATATAAGATACATAATATGTATGCATATATGTATAATACTTATATACTTCATATGTTATATTACGCGGTATGGAGCTTATTCAGCATTTATTTTTATGCTCTTACGTTTTAATATCCACAATGCAGAATGGCGAGGTTCCCAGAAGAAAGCTCTTGAAACTCCCAGCATGATAAACCATTCCTTAATTTTTGGTAAGTGATATGACGCTAAGCAGGTATAATTGGGAGTCTATACGTATTACACGGTGTAAGAAACTGCCAAATGAAGCATAGGAAAGTTAAGTGATATGAACTGAATGACATGACAACCATCATTGTGGTTCGTGGGAGGCAGAACGTGTTCTAGGTTTCAATACAACCGGTAGTGTATGAGGCACTCACTGGAACTGAAACAATATTTTCTTAATTAACTTTTATATGTAAACCAACGTTTATTAATTCGTGTTATAAATTACAAGTATTTAGTATTACGAGACGATTTTCTCATCTAATTTTTATACGAGAAACCCCCTTTAATTTCACTGTGATCTCGCTTAATTTTTGTATGTAACTTTACCTGCTAAATTTCAATTAATTTATGCTATACTTTATATATATATATATAATTTCGGAAAATGCACTATGTAAATGTTTAATACAAAACACGACTTTAGAAGTTTACCTCTTAACAATAAGCATTATTTATATATGTTTATGGTTTCTAGGAAATAAATTTAAAAGATATGTCGTTACGCCTTAAAACTGAAAATACATTTTTAAAACCAATCTGGAAGTTCTTTATTATGGAAAAAGGAAGCAAAAGGATTGCTTCACTGGATTTTTAAGAAAATGTGCTGAGAACTTCAAAGATATTGGATAAAAGCTTCATTTTGTGGAGCATTTGAAATTATGAAAAACGCTGAAAATGCATTTTGAGAGAAGTGCGGAATGAAATTATTAATTCCCTCTCAGCATAACACGATACTATTTAGAGCAGAATAGAGTGAAAGAATTTATAATGTAAACATGTAAACGTGAAGGAGGCTGAAAATACAGATATTGTTTTCTAAAAAGAGCAAAACAAATAATTTTGAAAACGCCAAAGCTTCAGTGGAGTAATCCCTTGAATGCTGGGTATAAAGGAGGGTTTAAAATTAGTTTACTGGAATAAATCACATTATTAAAAACAAAATTATATACTAAATAATGATGCAAACATTATTTATTTAACATTTTTGCTCCAAGTTATGTCACAAAATATGTCTTAGTTTATTAAAACGTAAACATAACAGCGCTTTTAAGGCACACGTAAATGTTACGAGCTATTAGAAATGCTAATTTGTAAGGTGAGTAATGGAACCATAGTAACACTGAATATGACTAAAATGCACTTCCAGTTTCTGAGATTCCAAAACACACATGCAATATATTTAGCCGCCTTTAAGTTGGAAGTGTTTGAACAGAGGATACTGAATCTGAACCTGTCACTTGCTTGAATTTCCCTTCTTCGTCAGGTCTGTAACTCTAATTAGCAAGCCCGGAGGTTTGGACAGAAAAACATTAGGTAGAGCAGCGTCAGGTTATGAGGTACTAAGTTTGGTTGTCCTCTACTACAGTGCCGTCGTTTTAAGGTGAGGCCACCGACCGGTTACATGCATAGCACGCTGTACTGCAGTGACGTCCATATTCTTCCGGTGAGCAACTGCGGTGCATGACGCGTTCAAAGTTATCTTTATCAATTGTGCTTTACTCGCTGCTTTGAATTAGTGTTGTAAAGAAAGTTTGTGATCTCAAAGGTAAAGTTTTTTCAAGACACCTGTGTTGTGTGTGATTTGCGTGAGAGTTAATGTCTTCTCATTAGTCAACTGCAATGCTTGCCGACAAATTCAGACTTGAACAACGAAATTTTATGTACCATACGTACATAAGAACCGAATCATTTAGACAGTGTGGAGACAATTTTACAAGAAATTTCGTGGTGTTCCAGTTCCAGGTAGCAGAAACTGTTAGATGTCTGGTTTAACGGGATCCTAAACGCAAACCTAAGAAGCGAACCAATTGAAGAAATTGGTGCATCTATTTATGGGGAACTCTAAAATAATAGGTTTACAGGAACAATCCGTGCTCCATAGACGAACTTAAGGACAATATAGAAATAGAAATTATGAACATTACGCAAGAAGACCTTATGCGTGTGAATGAAAATTTTATTGGAAGATGCCAGGAATGTCTTCACGCAGATGGACACCGCTTCCAACTCCATTTATAACAAGATGAGTACTCATTATAGTGCATGTTACTATCACTCGTGAGTAAGTAATCGGGAGTTACAGAATGAAAAATCTCCAGTGTAATAGATGGTGTGTGGAGTACGCATATGCGCGATCCGTGGCCTCACCATTAAACAAGACAGAATTGACAGGAGTAGTAGGGAAATGATGGTTCTAAAACAGTTAATTTATGCATGGCTATTCATATGCAAATGAGCTCCCCCACCTCCTCCCTCCCCCTCCCCCCCGCTGTGCCTTGGTAGTTTTAGCTGCACCTGCGGTCGTAAATCATGTTGAGTACAATGGAGGCTTGACAGTTAGGTAATTAAGGCTGTCAATCAACTGTCAAAACGAACAAAGGGGTCATAAATTTAAGGTTCTGTAACAAAGGCGAGATGTTTTTCCTACCCATTCCACATCCGGCCACTTCTGCACCTGGTCAGTTACCCGCCCCCACTTCCATTGTGTGTGTCGAACACGTGGCATACTCGTTCCACTAGCTTTTAACAAAAGAACAATGCTTGCCCTTCAGCTGTCAAAATGAACAAAGCCCATGATGAATTAGGGTTGTAACAAAGCCTGACCCTTTCCATTGTGTAAGAGATTCTATTGTGTGTGCCTTTCTATTGTCCGATGCCAGCATTCTTTAGAAAGACCACCTGCAGCGTTCCCATCCCAATAACAAAGCCTGACCCTTTCCATTGTGTAAGAGATTCTATTGTCCTTGGCAAGGCTAGTTTAGAAAGACACCTGCAGCGTTCCCATTGTTTGGCCACCTGCTAGTTTAACAAAAGAATTCGAGGGAAGCTTTATACTCGTCCTGTCCTTGTTTGTGTGAAAGAGAGAGAAACTTGTTTACCAACTCTGCGTGACGTCATAGTCGGCCATCATGATTTTGCCTGAGGGAGTTCTCTCCGATGTTTTACGACCTCCTACGAATATACCCGAGCATAGTTAACAAGCATTCTGTTTCAGCCAACGACTCCGAAAAAGCGTCTAATATACATTTCATTACGTGCATTAAACCTCTGAGTGATATCCATAGATCGGTGTTCGATTCTTACTGTAATCAAAAGTTTATTGCTAATGAGAAATTAATGATTGATATTATTATATCATTACCCTAATTAATAAAAAGGCGTTCAGAGAATTCTAGCTCGAGTCTTACCAAGTGAAACTCTAACGCGTAATAACTATTAAACTATGCAAGGTCAGATTAAAAAAATGTATTTATCAATTATAATTTAATTTTTTATATATCATTACCCTAATTAATGAAAGGATGTTCAGAGGGTTCTAGTTCGAATCTTACCCAACGAAACTCTAATGCTTAATAAATATTAAACTATGCAAGGTCAGATTAAAATGCATTTAACAAATTTAATTTTTATATATCATTACAATAATTAATAAAAGGGTGTTCAGTGGGTTCTAGATCGATTCTCTAATGCTTAATAAATATTAAACTATGTGAGTATTGCGCGGCCAGATTAAAACGTGTTTAACGAATATAATTTAATTAATGAAACGGTGTTCAGGGGGATCCTAGATCGAATCTGCGAAACTCTAAAGCTTAATAAATATTAAACTATGCACGATTAGATTAAAATGTGTTTAACAAATATAATTTAATATACACGACATTACAATGTTTAACGATCTGTATTCTTAGGAACCAGAGGTCCATAGTTCGAATCCAACCCTGTGAAACGCTATAATAACTATTAAGTTATTGAAGCAGCGGGCGGTTGGATTAAAATTGCATTTAACAACTATAATTATTTATATTAAACCCTGATGCATACTTAGATATCTCGATGCCTAGACAACATTCTTTCTTCTTCTCCTCTCTTTTTCTTTCTATCTATCTGTTTCTTTCTCCACGACTTGTACACATTCAGGCGTTCACATATACACGAACGCTTGTACACACATCAGCAAACATACACTGGTGCACGCATGCAAGCACATACACACACGCACATGTAAGTACACACACGCACACACGCAAGCACATACACACACGCATATACATACACCAGCACATACACACACACACATGCAGATACATGCAACAGTACACACACACATACATACACCAGTACACACACGCATTCACGCACCTCATGCGTATACATACATACACCAGTGCTCTTACACTCACGCATTCACGCACCTCATGCGTATACATACATACACCAGTGCTCTTACACTCACGCATACATATACATGGACAAACACACACACGTGCAAGCACATATGCCTGTTCACTTACACCCAACAGCAGCAACCCACACACGCACACACCAACTCACGCGCATGTCCTGAATGAAAAGAGACAAAATGATGCAATAAAAACTAATTATAGCTCGGGATGCAAGGCTCCATTTACGATTGCTCGAAACCGGTCTTCTAATAACTCCAAAACTAATTAAAATAAAGACAGTAAATAAACTTTATTACTTTTATGCCATTAGCTCGTTTCTTGTGCATGTATATTAGAGTCCGGGTGTCATGGGTTCGATCCTTAACTTTAAATCTCAATTATCTCAGAAACTAGCAGGGATTAAGGTGCGGACCAAAGCACGATTTTTAGTTCCTACGATGACCAATTAATGCTTTATATAATTTCCAATCAGTGTCCCTAGCTCGAATCCCGATCTTTCAGTGACTTCCTTAATTTTCCACTGTGTTCTAGAATATATCACTTAGATCAATGTTGCAACTGCATACAGGTCTTTTAAACACATCAAACTAATATTATAAATAATTTTGTTTCTGGCGTTCTGAGTTCGAATACCGATTCAATGAAGTTTACTTATAAATTTAATAACAGAAAATAATTAAGAAAAAGGTACCAAATAAACCTATTACGTTTATGTCATCAGATAATATCTTGCGGGCGTATATTAGGGTACCTGACGTCCAGGGTTCGATCCTTAAGTTTAAATCTCAATTATCGCAGAAACTAGCCGAGATAGAGCTGTAGACGAAAGCATGTTTGATAGCTCATACAATGAACAATTAATGCTGTATATAATTTTCAATCAGTTGCCCCTAGTTCGAATCCCGATCTTTCAATGACTTCACTGATTTTCCTCTGTACTATAGAATACACCACTTAGATTGATGCTTTAACTGCATGCAGCTTTGTGTAACGACATCATGGATGTACTCTGTGTGAGAGAGAGCGAGAGAGGAGAAAGAGAGAGCGAGAGAGGGAGAGGAAGTGAAACAAGCAGGGATAGAAGTGCTGAGGGCCTCTGCGCATGCGTAGCAAGAGATGATGTCATTGGCTGCAATAATCACGTGACGTGTAAGCATCACAGCCATGATGACATGCAGGCATCGCCTGGAGGGGGTTTAGATCCCTATATAAACAGACATCTTTCCCATGTTAGAACTGTTGTGTACTTATTAACTTTACATTCAAGTTTTAAAGAGCTTTAAAAGCAACGTGAGCTGCAGGCCGTCTACACATTCAGCACATATCAAAACGGGGGCAATGCAAGGTGAGTTTTAAATAGCTATACAAAATCACTGTTGGCTTTTACAATACATTTAATTTTATTTAAACGTTACAGTACATGAAAGACGATTCGTTACAAAGAGCATCATATTTTCTAATCTGTGCTTTACATTCACATGATATTCTCAACACACATTCTTCTGTAACATTTATATGATTTTCTCTACATCTTCTTTGTAAACATTCATACGATTTTCCCCTCATTCTTTGTTTCACTATACACTCACATGATTTCCTCTACTCATTCTTTATTCCACCTACAGGTTCATGCTCTGTTAACATTCACATGACTTTCTCTTCACATTCTTTGCTTCCATTAACATTCACATGATTTTCGCCACACCTTCTTCTTACATAAACATTCATACGACTTTACCCTCATTCTTTGTTTCACTATACATTCGCACACGATTTCCTCTACTCATTCTTTGGTTCTCTGCTGGCTCATCTTCAATGAACATTCACATGATTTTCTGTACTTATTCTTTATTTCTCTACACCTTCATAGGCTTACAAAACATGCACACCCTAGTTCTAATATAAAGAAGTGTATAACTCGTTCTTCAACTTGAATAATGTAGTGAAAATAATAATTCATGGCAATGTCTGTTACAGATTGTTTAGCTGATAGACTTAACAAGATGGTGGAAGAGCGCAGTTTCCTACCGACTCGTCGAGTTCAAGATCTCGAAATAGGTCTTAACTATGAGATAAAGTCCTTAAAGAGATTTCAAACAAGATATGGTACCAGGATCGTATCTTCGCTGGAGGATTGTCAAGTGTTCTTGCCAGAGCGCTATAATTCGTTAACCGATCAAGAGATTGCAGAAATACCTGGGAGCGTATACCTACAGTATAATGGCATGGCAGAGACGGGGAAATTTAAGACATGTAAATTGTCTTTTTTACACGCAAAGAAGGTGCGTAGAAGTGTCAAACTTAAGTATTGAATGTTCTCCCATTTCACAATGAAAAATTCATAAATAAAACAACTGACTCATTGATATTACATATAAAGATACAAAAGATGCATATTATAGAATTTTATAAAAAATTAACGAAATTACAATATCACATGCTTTGAGTTTAATTATATCTAGCGCATTGAAATAACTCTAAATATCCGAATGTTTATACAAATCATTGTGCTTCTTTTACATGTGCCATATGCTTCATTTTACATGTATCATAACAAAAAATGTAATTCTTTCCAGGTTGCCTTTACTTGACCAAGATAGTTTTCTAAGACTTTCATTGTGCAATGTTTCAGGGTGTGCAATAAGAGGAAGAAGAAGAAGAGGAATAGCCTGCTGCCATGCAAAGGATGCTGACGCTATTGGAGGGTAGAATACCTGCAAGAAACATTTCGGCAAGAAACGGGTGCTGAGACATCTACATCACCGAAACACATTAAGACAGGATCCTTATATAACATTACAGGGTATACAATGAAAAAATACGGTCAATTTTGTATACAATTCAATGCATGGCTGAGAGTTAGCTCGAACTAGTCTCCCTATATTCACTGAAATTAAGCATTGTGAGCAATAATTTAAGTGACTGTGAAAATACTTTAGTAATGGTGAAATTTGTATCCTAAAAGACTTGAGCCCTGTATACATTAACAACATTAAGACTGTTTGCCACGCTGGAATACAAATGATGAAAATAAAAAGACTTTCATTTAAATAATAAGGAAATT
Source organism: Deroplatys truncata (assembly GCA_030765065.1). NCBI lineage: Eukaryota > Metazoa > Arthropoda > Insecta > Mantodea > Mantidae > Deroplatys > Deroplatys truncata. The sequence continues at coordinate 275,471,907 of CM060981.1, forward strand.
TGCATAACCTGCTGTTACAAGTGTAATGACATATACAGATACAAAGAGTCGGGCGAGAAAGTGATGGAAATGTAAGATAAATAATAACAATAAAAGAATTAATGTATGCTTTTACATAGTGTTTTTATTCATTAAAAATCCTTGCATTCCTAATGAAAAATAAATCATTACAATGATTAGTTTAAGTTATGTTACAATGATCAAAAAGAGAACCGTCTTTAGATGCATTACTCGATCTTAAGTCAGAGCACCAAAAAAATTACAAATCACGGCTTCTCCATTTTAGATGTGGTGTCACTATTCAGGTAAATTCCTGTAACACAGCAGGTTGAGTATGCAGATCTGTGGTCCTAAATGGGTGAAACAGAGTCTTATCCAGCTTAACAGTCTTGAGATCTCAGCATCAGAAAGTCGAATCACAAGCCTTCTCCACTCGATGAGTACAGGTTTAACAACAGCATTCTCTTCACCCTGAGACGGTGTAATGTATATAAATGTTCAACTTGACAAGGGATTCTAAACTCGTTGTTAGAGTCCAGAACTGATGTATTATATGGTGAAAACACATCTTCCTCTTCTTAGTGATCTTGTCGTCGAATCTCGGTGTCATTGAAGATGTCCATGATTATAGGATTCTGAAGCCCCAAAACTGTAGGAACTGCTGATTGCGTGATGTTAACCTGATGGGCGTCAAGGGCAGAGCATGATGTGTGCGTCGAATCATTCCATTATTATATCCTCGACGTCGTTGACTTCTTCTAAAAACTATAGGCATTATGCTTATATCCTTGTTTCTAAAGGCAATGATATTGCTGTTAGGCTCCCCTGTTTGCTCTATGAAGCGGATCTTTATGAACAACAGGTAAAATTTGATTTGATGATTCCTGTGAAATACGTTATCCAGCCGTAACAGATGGGAAAACTGGTAGATGGAGTGTCCACTTTTACTATAGAGGAAGGAGACTGATGCAATACTGCGCTAAATTCGTATGATGCTCAAATTAAATATATTCACTAGGAAATCAGATTCAGACAGCTGATTAGATGGAATAACTTTGACACTGAAGGGTCGCAGAACGTTCCTATAGAACAATCACTGGGAAAAATCAAGAGTGAAAGGACATTTTAATGACATTTTTATTATTATTATTCACTGATCTAATAAAGAAGACATTCGCATCCTAATATGAGGAATCTTTCTAACTCTTTCATGGTTTTGCAAATGCTAATCACTCTATAAAACCACCCAGCTTTAAATCCTGAATAATGTCGTTAATCGCATCGGAAAAGTCATTTTTATCTGGTGTATGAAGCATCATGAGTACCCTTAGCATGTTTACCAAATCATTAGGATCGGTGTAGCGGTATAGCACCTCCTCTGTATTCGCTTTGGATATATCTTCTAATCTAGGTGAGTTGTCACTAGTATGCTTGCTTTCATTGGTGTGTTTATTCAGAGCTTGCTCATTCAAAGAAACTGCTGTCATTGCTTCATCAGTGGTAGCTCTTGACGTTATTACAGGGTCGCTTGAACTGGTTCCAAGTACGGTACATCTTGAATCCCGCTCTTCGGGACTTGAGAAGATTTCAGGATCTCGTTTGGGTGTTGTAGTCAATGCACAGCTGGTCATTGCTTTACAGCATCTTCTCCTATGTTGTTTAAGCCTTGAAATTGTCCTGTTCTTTAAAGTTCTATTACATATGCAGCACTTAACAAAGCGATTACTCCCCCCTTGGGAAACATACGAAAAATCAAGATTCTCGTAAATTGACTGTAATTGACCGTCTTTGTGAGTGTTCATGCTCAAGCAGTATATATAAACTAGTCAATGTATACTGTAGATGTTGAATTCGTATACGATAACACGAGACTGAGCTATTTTTTAACATTTATGTATTTATATATGTACTCAGGTTTTGATGCATATAAACAGCCATACCCGAATTAGACTAAGAAAATATTGTAGCATTTCCGCATAATAGTTGTAATTCCGTTAATTATAACTATCTCATTAAGCACACGCAGATTCAAGTAGCTAGAAACGGATTCATAGAAGTAAGAGTACACGTTTTCTTGATAGTTAGCACAGAAAATGCGAGAGTTAAGGGAGATACTGGTCATTTTCCCTTTGCAGGTCACCTTTTTTCCCTTTGCTGGCCACCTTTTCCCTTTGATGGTCACATTTTTCCCTTTGCTGGCCACATTTTTCCCTTTGCAGGTCACGTTTTTCCCTCTTCTGGTCCCATTTTTCCCTTTACTGGTCACCTTTTTCCCTTTGCTGGTCACCTTTTTCCCTTTCCTGGTCACCTTTTTCCCTTTCCTGGTCACCTTTTTCCCTTTGATGGTCACCCCTTTCCCTTTGCTGGTCACCTCTTTCCCTTTGCTGTTCACCTTTTTCCGTTTCCTGGTCACCTTTTTCCCTTTGCTGGTCACCTTTTTCCCTTTGCTGGTCACATTTTTCCCTTTGCTGGTCACCTTTTTCCCTTTCCTGGTCACCTTTTTCTCTTTGCTGGTCACCTTTTTCCCTTTGCTGGTCACCTTTTTCCCTTTCCTGGTCACCTTTTTCCCTTTGCTGGTCACCTTTTTCCCTTTGCTGGTCACCTTTTTCCCTATGCTGGTCACCTTTTTCCCTTTGCTGGTCACCTTTTTCCCTTTCCTGGTCACCTTTTTTCCCTTTTCTGGTCACCTTTTTCCCTTTCCTGGTCACCTTTTTCCCTTTGCTGGTCACCTTTTTCCCTTTCCTGGTCAGCTTTTTCCCTTTCCTGGTCACCTTTTTCCCTTTGCTGGTCACCTTTTTCCCTTTCCTGGTCACCTTTTTCCCTTTGCTGGTCTCCTTTTCCCCTTTGCTGGTCACCTTTTTCCCTTTCCTGGTCACCTTTTTCCCTTTGCTGGTCACCTTTTTCCCTTTGCTGGTCACCTTTTTCCCTTTGCTGGTCACCTTTTTCCCTTTGCTGGTCACCTTTTTCCATTTCCTGGTCACCTTTTTCCCTTTGCTGGTCACCTTTTTCCCTTTGCTGGTCACCTTTTTCCCTTTGCTGGTCACCTTTTTCCCTTTGCTGGTCACCTTTTTCCCTTTGCTGGTCACCTTTTTCCCTTTCCTGGTCACCTTTTTCCCTTTCCTGGTCACCTTTTTCCCTTTGCTGGTCACCCTTTTCCCTTTGCTGGTCACCTTTTTCCCTTTCCTGGTCACCTTTTTCCCTTTGCTGGTCACCTTTTTCCCTTTGCTGGTCACCTTTTTCCCTTTGCTGGTCACCTTTTTCCCTTTGCTGGTCACCTTTTTCCCTTTGCTGGTCACCTTTTTCCCTTTCCTGGTCACCTTTTTCCCTTTGGTGGTCACCTTTTTCCCTTTGCTGGTCACCATTTTCCCTTTGCTGGTCACCTTTTTCCCTATCCTGGTCACCTTTTTCCCTTTGCTGGTCACCTTTTTCCCTTTGCTGGTCACCTTTTTCCCTTTGCTGGTCACCTTTTTCCCTTTGCTGGTCACCTTTTTCCCTTTGCTGGTCACCTTTTTCCCTTTCCTGGTCACCTTCTTCCCTTTGCTGGTCACCTTTTTTCCTTTCCTGGTCACCTTTTTCCCTTTGCTGGTCACCTTTTTCCCTTTGCTGGTCACCTTTTTCCCTTTGCTGGTCACCTTTTTCCCTTTGCTGGTCACCTTTTTCCCTTTGCTGGTCACCTTTTTCCCTTTGCTGGTCACCTTTTTCCCTTTGCTGGTCACCTTTTTCCCTTTGCTGGTCACCTTTTTCCCTTTCCTGGTCACCTTTTTCCCTTTGCTGGTCACCTTTTTCCCTTTGCTGGTCACCTTTTTTCCTTTGCTGGTAACCTTTTTCCCTATCCTGGTCACCTTTTTCCCTTTCCTGGTCACCTTTTTCCCTTTGCTGGTCACCTTTTTCCCTTTGCTGGTCACCTATTTCCCTTTGCTGGTCACCTTTTTCCCTTTCCTGGTCACCTTTTTCCCTTTTCTGGTCACCTTTTTCCCTTTCCTGGTCACCTTTTTCCCTTTGCTGGTCACCTTTTTCCCTTTCCTGGTCACCTTTTTCCCTTTGCTGGTCACCTTTTTCCCTTTGCTGGTCACCTTTTTCCCTTTGCTGGTCACCTTTTTCCCTTTCCTGGTCACCTTTTTCCCTTTGCTGTTCACCTTTTTCCCTTTGCTGGTCACCTTTTTCCCTTTTGCTGGTCACCTTTTTCCCTTTGCTCGTCACCTTTTTCCCTTTGCTGGTCACGTTTTTCCCTTTCCTGGTCACCTTTTTCCCTTTGCTGTTCACCTTTTTCCCTTTCCTGGTCACCTTTTTCCCTTTGCTGGTCACCTTTTTCCCTTTGCTGGTCACCTTTTTCCCTTTGCTGGTCACCTTTTTCCCTTTGCTGGTCACCTTTTTCCCTTTGCTGGTCACCTTTTTCCCTTTTGCTGGTCACCTTTTTCCCTTTGCTGGTCACCTTTTTCCCTTTGCTGGTCACGTTTTTCCCAGTGCTGGTCACCTTTTTTCCCTTTGCTGGTAACATTTTTCCCTTTGCTGGTCACCTTTTCCCTGAATGGGTTACATGATGGGAAAGTATATAACGTTGACATGAAACAGTTTTCCACTAAGTTCACATCTAAAGTCGCTTTCAAAGTCTAACATATGAATAGGCTGTGAGCATTCTTGTTTCATCCTCTCTAGCTTGACAGCTAAAGTAAAATAAATCGCTCTTAATGTATATACGCTAATGAGAAAGTATAAAAGAACTAACCTGAATAAAAATCGATTAGTATAACGTGACAGCTAAGGTGGTTAAGCCCGCAAGAGGTGTCGGTTTAATTAACTCTCTCACTAGCCTGCAATCATTGAAGTACATTTACCTGGTTACATAGGCTGAGGAACTGTGGTAAAGCTAGAGAAAAATTAAAGAGAGGAGACCCTGGAATCATTCCGTTAGACGATTCGTGTAACCTTAGCGGCATTGCCAACGCTCAGCATAAGGTCTCTGCTTCGAGAAACATTGCTGCCAAGATCTGACTGAAACGACTTGGAAAAGCGTGCAATCTGATGTTACATTAGGTGAAAAAGTTGGCAGCGTGACTAGTAACAGCAATTATGAAGGGAAAGGGAGCTCCAGGTACAGTAACCATAAAGAAGAAACGAGGAGGATTTCTACCTTTCATACCAATTATTGCAGCTCTAGACGCTGCTGCTGGAGGTGCGGCCCAAATTGCCTCAGCTGTAAATACGAAAAAGCTGCAGATAAACAACTTGCTGAAATGATGAGGCGTAACAGAGAAATTGAAGCAAGAGGGAGAGGTTTTCGAGTGAAGAAGAATAAGGGAAGAAACACAGAAACGAAGAGGAGACAGAGCCTGAAAGGGAATTCAAAAACTCTGGCAGAGGGCTATACTTGTCCCGGAAAAAACATTGAGTAACATAGACCTTGACTTGTATGCCCGACGTTTAACGATTCCTCATATTAGGATGCGAATGTCTTCTTTATTAGATCAGTGAATAATAATAAAAATGTCTTAAAATGTCCTTTCACTCTTGATTTTTTCCAGTGATTGTTCTATAGGAACGTTCTGCGACCCTTCAGTGTCAAAGTTATTCCATCTAATCAGCTGTCTGAATCTGATTTCCTAGTGAATATATTTAATTTGAGCATCATACGAATTTAGCGCAGTAATGCATCAGTCTCCTTCCTCTATAGTAAAAGTGGACACTCCATCTACCAGTTTTCCCATCTGTTACGGCTGGATAACGTATTTCACAGGAATCATCAAATCAAATTTTACCTGTTGTTCATAAAGATCCGCTTCATAGAGCAAACAGGGGAGCCTAACAGCAATATCATTGCCTTTAGAAACAAGGATATAAGCATAATGCCTATAGTTTTTAGAAGAAGTCAACGACGTCGAGGATATAATAATGGAATGATTCGACGCACACATCATGCTCTGCCCTTGACGCCCATCAGGTTAACATCACGCAATCAGCAGTTCCTACAGTTTTGGGGCTTCAGAATCCTATAATCATGGACATCTTCAATGACACCGAGATTCGACGACAAGATCACTAAGAAGAGGAACATGTGTTTTCACCATATAATACATCAGTTCTGGACTCTAACAACGAGTTTAGAATCCCTTGTCAAGTTGAACATTTATATACATTACACCGTCTCAGGGTGAAGAGAATGCTGTTGTTAAACCTGTACTCATCGAGTGGAGAAGGCTTGTGATTCGACTTTCTGATGCTGAGATCTCAAGACTGTTAAGCTGGATAAGACTCTGTTTCACCCATTTAGGACCACAGATCTGCATACTCAACCTGCTGTGTTACAGGAATTTACCTGAATAGTGACACCACATCTAAAATGGAGAAGCCGTGATTTGTCATTTTTTTGGTGCTCTGACTTAAGATCGAGTAATGCATCTAAAGACGGTTCTCTTTTTGATCATTGTAACATAACTTAAACTAATCATTGTAATGATTTATTTTTCATTAGGAATGCAAGGATTTTTAATGAATAAAAACACTATTTAAAGGATACCTTAATTCTTTTATTGTTATTATTTATCTTACATTTCCATCACTTTCTCGCCCGACTCTTTGTTTCTGTATATGTCATTACACTTGTAACAGCAGGTTATGCAAATTTCCTTATTATTTAAATGAAAGTCTTTTTATTTTCATCATTTGTATTCCAGCGTGGCAAACAGTCTTAATGCTGTTAATGTATACAGGGCTCAAGTCTTTTAGGATACAAATTTCACCATTACTTAAAGTATTTTCACAGTCACTTAAATTATTGCTCACAATGCTTAATTTCAGTGAATATAGGGAGACTAGTTCGAGCTAACTCTCAGCCATGCATTGAATTGTATACAAAATTGACCGTATTTTTTTCATTGTATACCCTGTAATGTTATATAAGGATCCTGTCTTAATGTGTTTCGGTGATGTAGATGTCTCAGCACCCGTTTCTTGCCGAAATGTTTCTTGCAGGTATTCTACCCTCCAATAGCGTCAGCATCCTTTGCATGGCAGCAGGCTATTCCTCTTCTTCTTCTTCCTCTTATTGCACACCCTGAAACATTGCACAATGAAAGTCTTAGAAAACTATCTTGGTCAAGTAAAGGCAACCTGGAAAGAATTACATTTTTTGTTATGATACATGTAAAATGAAGCATATGGCACATGTAAAAGAAGCACAATGATTTGTATAAACATTCGGATATTTAGAGTTATTTCAATGCGCTAGATATAATTAAACTCAAAGCATGTGATATTGTAATTTCGTTAATTTTTTATAAAATTCTATAATATGCATCTTTTGTATCTTTATATGTAATATCAATGAGTCAGTTGTTTTATTTATGAATTTTTCATTGTGAAATGGGAGAACATTCAATACTTAAGTTTGACACTTCTACGCACCTTCTTTGCGTGTAAAAAAGACAATTTACATGTCTTAAATTTCCCCGTCTCTGCCATGCCATTATACTGTAGGTATACGCTCCCAGGTATTTCTGCAATCTCTTGATCGGTTAACGAATTATAGCGCTCTGGCAAGAACACTTGACAATCCTCCAGCGAAGATACGATCCTGGTACCATATCTTGTTTGAAATCTCTTTAAGGACTTTATCTCATAGTTAAGACCTATTTCGAGATCTTGAACTCGACGAGTCGGTAGGAAACTGCGCTCTTCCACCATCTTGTTAAGTCTATCAGCTAAACAATCTGTAACAGACATTGCCATGAATTATTATTTTCACTACATTATTCAAGTTGAAGAACGAGTTATACACTTCTTTATATTAGAACTAGGGTGTGCATGTTTTGTAAGCCTATGAAGGTGTAGAGAAATAAAGAATAAGTACAGAAAATCATGTGAATGTTCATTGAAGATGAGCCAGCAGAGAACCAAAGAATGAGTAGAGGAAATCGTGTGCGAATGTATAGTGAAACAAAGAATGAGGGTAAAGTCGTATGAATGTTTATGTAAGAAGAAGGTGTGGCGAAAATCATGTGAATGTTAATGGAAGCAAAGAATGTGAAGAGAAAGTCATGTGAATGTTAACAGAGCATGAACCTGTAGGTGGAATAAAGAATGAGTAGAGGAAATCATGTGAGTGTATAGTGAAACAAAGAATGAGGGGAAAATCGTATGAATGTTTACAAAGAAGATGTAGAGAAAATCATATAAATGTTACAGAAGAATGTGTGTTGAGAATATCATGTGAATGTAAAGCACAGATTAGAAAATATGATGCTCTTTGTAACGAATCGTCTTTCATGTACTGTAACGTTTAAATAAAATTAAATGTATTGTAAAAGCCAACAGTGATTTTGTATAGCTATTTAAAACTCACCTTGCATTGCCCCCGTTTTGATATGTGCTGAATGTGTAGACGGCCTGCAGCTCACGTTGCTTTTAAAGCTCTTTAAAACTTGAATGTAAAGTTAATAAGTACACAACAGTTCTAACATGGGAAAGATGTCTGTTTATATAGGGATCTAAACCCCCTCCAGGCGATGCCTGCATGTCATCATGGCTGTGATGCTTACACGTCACGTGATTATTGCAGCCAATGACATCATCTCTTGCTACGCATGCGCAGAGGCCCTCAGCACTTCTATCCCTGCTTGTTTCACTTCCTCTCCCTCTCTCGCTCTCTCTTTCTCCTCTCTCGCTCTCTCTCACACAGAGTACATCCATGATGTCGTTACACAAAGCTGCATGCAGTTAAAGCATCAATCTAAGTAGTGTATTCTATAGTACAGAGGAAAATCAGTGAAGTCATTGAAAGATCGGGATTCGAACTAGGGGCAACTGATTGAAAATTATATACAGCATTAATTGTTCATTGTATGAGCTATCAAACATGCTTTCGTCTACAGCTCTATCTCTGCTAGTTTCTGCGATAATTGAGATTTAAACTTAAGGATCGAACCCTGGACGTCAGGTACCCTAATATACGCCCGCAAGATATTATCTGATGACATAAACGTAATAGGTTTATTTGGTACCTTTTTCTTAATTATTTTCTGTTATTAAATTTATAAGTAAACTTCATTGAATCGGTATTCGAACTCAGAACGCCAGAAACAAAATTATTTATAATATTAGTTTGATGTGTTTAAAAGACCTGTATGCAGTTGCAACATTGATCTAAGTGATATATTCTAGAACACAGTGGAAAATTAAGGAAGTCACTGAAAGATCGGGATTCGAGCTAGGGACACTGATTGGAAATTATATAAAGCATTAATTGGTCATCGTAGGAACTAAAAATCGTGCTTTGGTCCGCACCTTAATCCCTGCTAGTTTCTGAGATAATTGAGATTTAAAGTTAAGGATCGAACCCATGACACCCGGACTCTAATATACATGCACAAGAAACGAGCTAATGGCATAAAAGTAATAAAGTTTATTTACTGTCTTTATTTTAATTAGTTTTGGAGTTATTAGAAGACCGGTTTCGAGCAATCGTAAATGGAGCCTTGCATCCCGAGCTATAATTAGTTTTTATTGCATCATTTTGTCTCTTTTCATTCAGGACATGCGCGTGAGTTGGTGTGTGCGTGTGTGGGTTGCTGCTGTTGGGTGTAAGTGAACAGGCATATGTGCTTGCACGTGTGTGTGTTTGTCCATGTATATGTATGCGTGAGTGTAAGAGCACTGGTGTATGTATGTATACGCATGAGGTGCGTGAATGCGTGAGTGTAAGAGCACTGGTGTATGTATGTATACGCATGAGGTGCGTGAATGCGTGTGTGTACTGGTGTATGTATGTGTGTGTGTACTGTTGCATGTATCTGCATGTGTGTGTGTATGTGCTGGTGTATGTATATGCGTGTGTGTATGTGCTTGCGTGTGTGCGTGTGTGTACTTACATGTGCGTGTGTGTATGTGCTTGCATGCGTGCACCAGTGTATGTTTGCTGATGTGTGTACAAGCGTTCGTGTATATGTGAACGCCTGAATGTGTACAAGTCGTGGAGAAAGAAACAGATAGATAGAAAGAAAAAGAGAGGAGAAGAAGAAAGAATGTTGTCTAGGCATCGAGATATCTAAGTATGCATCAGGGTTTAATATAAATAATTATAGTTGTTAAATGCAATTTTAATCCAACCGCCCGCTGCTTCAATAACTTAATAGTTATTATAGCGTTTCACAGGGTTGGATTCGAACTATGGACCTCTGGTTCCTAAGAATACAGATCGTTAAACATTGTAATGTCGTGTATATTAAATTATATTTGTTAAACACATTTTAATCTAATCGTGCATAGTTTAATATTTATTAAGCATTAGAGTTTCGCAGATTCGATCTAGGATCCCCCTGAACACCGTTTCATTAATTAAATTATATTCGTTAAACACGTTTTAATCTGGCCGCGCAATACTCACATAGTTTAATATTTATTAAGCATTAGAGAATCGATTTAGAACCCACTGAACACCCTTTTATTAATTATTGTAATGATATATAAAAATTAAATTCGTTAAATGCATTTTAATCTGACCTTGCATAGTTTAATATTTATTAAGCATTAGAGTTTCGTTGGGTAAGATTCGAACTAGAACCCTCTGAACACCCTTTCATTAATTAGGGTAATGATATATAAAAAATTAAATTATAATTGATAAATACATTTTTTTAATCTGACCTTGCATAGTTTAATAGTTATTACGCGTTAGAGTTTCACTTGGTAAGACTCGAGCTAGAATTCTCTGAACGCCTTTTTATTAATTAGGGTAATGATATAATAATATCAATCATTAATTTCTCATTAGCAATAAACTTTTGATTACAGTAAGAATCGAACACCGATCTATGGATATCACTCAGAGGTTTAATGCACGTAATGAAATGTATATTAGACGCTTTTTCGGAGTCGTTGGCTGAAACAGAATGCTTGTTAACTATGCTCGGGTATATTCGTAGGAGGTCGTAAAACATCGGAGAGAACTCCCTCAGGCAAAATCATGATGGCCGACTATGACGTCACGCAGAGTTGGTAAACAAGTTTCTCTCTCTTTCACACAAACAAGGACAGGACGAGTATAAAGCTTCCCTCGAATTCTTTTGTTAAACTAGCAGGTGGCCAAACAATGGGAACGCTGCAGGTGTCTTTCTAAACTAGCCTTGTCAAGAACAATAGAAAGGCACACACAATAGAATCTCTTACACAATGGAAAGGGTCAGGCTTTGTTATGGAGCAGGTGTCTTTCTAAAGTATGACGTCACGCAGAGTTGGTAAACAAGTTTCTCTCTCTTTCACACAAACAAGGACAGGACGAGTATAAAGCAACCCTCGAATTCTTTTGTTAAACTAGCAGGTGGCCAAACAATGGGAACGCTGCAGGTGTCTTTCTAAACTAGCCTTGCCAAGGACAATAGAATCTCTTACACAATGGAAAGGGTCAGGCTTTGTTATTGGGATGGGAACGCTGCAGGTGGTCTTTCTAAAGAATGCTGGCATCGGACAATAGAAAGGCACACACAATAGAATCTCTTACACAATGGAAAGGGTCAGGCTTTGTTACAACCCTAATTCATCATGGGCTTTGTTCATTTTGACAGCTGAAGGGCAAGCATTGTTCTTTTGTTAAAAGCTAGTGGAACGAGTATGCCACGTGTTCGACACACACAATGGAAGTGGGGGCGGGTAACTGACCAGGTGCAGAAGTGGCCGGATGTGGAATGGGTAGGAAAAACATCTCGCCTTTGTTACAGAACCTTAAATTTATGACCCCTTTGTTCGTTTTGACAGTTGATTGACAGCCTTAATTACCTAACTGTCAAGCCTCCATTGTACTCAACATGATTTACGACCGCAGGTGCAGCTAAAACTACCAAGGCACAGCGGGGGGAGGGGGAGGGAGGAGGTGGGGGAGGGAGGAGGTGGGGGAGCTCATTTGCATATGAATAGCCATGCATAAATTAACTGTTTTAGAACCATCATTTCCCTACTACTGACAGGGTAGTGTACTGTCATTCCTCTCTCGTTTCCTGTGAACAACTCCCTCTATGTGGTTCTCGATGGAGTTAACTTCGTACGTTCGCTGTCCAAACCTCCAGGTTTAGTAATCAGTAGTATCTTTAAACTAGAAATGGATATATAGATTTTCCGGATCGTGAACATAAGATTGGTGCACTCAGAGTTACATAATAATGTCAAGATTGTTCGCTATTCGTTCCACTATAGGTATATTAATTAATACTTGAACTGCTGGATTAACGCGTCTAATGTGCTTATTTACAGAAGAAGTAGAAATACTTCAACGTAGCTCTAACTTTCAAGTAAACTGTATACCTGTCTTAATGCTAAACATTCTCTTATTTCTTTCACGTTTATTTACAATCACGATGTAAAGTTTTTGTGAAGAGAACCCAAAAATCTTTTGCTGTCGGCATGTGGTGGTTTTCATACCTTGAAAACTAGGAACGGTCATCATCAGGAGAAATGTTGGGTACTGAATACCTTCAAATGATAGGTCAGAAGTAAACTTCTTACACTAATATGTCCTATGTCAGTTTTATATTACATTAAAGTAAAAGGTTACCTAATTCAAATGAAAAAGTCATATGACACTTTATATTACATATAGAAATTGTAACGAATAACACCATGGCCACATTTTTCTTCTAAAGTTAAGTTTCATAAACTTCGGCCGTAATTTTCAACATTCTCTAATATAATCCAACCGCTACTTAGATTAACCATGCTTCTGAGTAAGAATAATGTGAATGTCTACTTATGAACTAGTACAATGGGGAACAGAAAAGATGAGCGACTCTAACGGTTTAATAAATGCTTGCTGAACTCTTCTCTACCCCACTGTACATAGTTCAGGAGTAGACACGTGGAGAATGATTTATTCCCAATGAGCTTACTTAGTAGTGAGTAGTTATTGACAATATGTGCTCGTCCAATGAAATGAGCATAAATACGCATGAAATATTTTAGGCGGCGACGCAGAGGTAACTTTGATAAGTTTGTGACATCACGTTAAAACAAGAAAACGCAACCAACACATGAAAATGGTAACAGCTCCGTTTTAAGATTCTTCGCCATTTGTAGACTTTTACGTTAGAATAAATACCTATGAGTCAGAAACTTTAACTAGTGGCAGTAACTAAATGTTCAAAATATTCCTGTTAAATTTCTGGAATCAAGGTTTCGTAGTTATATTTGAAAATTTTATCCATTATTCTGCATACCTAGAGACTATAATATGCCTACTTTATCGCGTTTTTTAAAGATGAAGGTCAGTTTAGAGAAACGAAATTTTAATGGGGGCTGAAATTGTAGAATTCATCTTGAATACTAATTTCATTCTTACCAGTATAAAATGAAACAATTTGTCCACGTAATCAATTTAAATATGAATAAGTTTTCTGTGGCTTGTGTTAAATTACGTTATAATGTAACTTTTTGAGTGTATTAGCAACAACCAGGTAAAGAGTAATACAATCCAACGATTAATTCGGAAATTTAAACCACTGAATCTTATTGCAGATGAAAAATAGTTCAGAGCCGCCAATAATACACCAAAATGCTAAAGGTGGCATACAGATCAATCAGTAGGAAAGTTATAAACTAAAACAAACACTACACCCAGTCTAAGAATAAAAACATAAACCTCTGGTGAGGAAATGAAAGTCTCTATAGCATATCATAAGAAGATGCGTAGAAAGCTTCATGTTGGAGAAACGATATATGAAATGCGTTTTTAGATGGGGAGAACAGGACATAAAACGTATGTGCTTTTGACATCATGGAAATTTGTGCAAAAGTTCTCGAAATGTTTATTTTGAAATGCTGTTTCGTTCCATGCAATTTCCATTAAAAATGAGAAATCTCCAAGGCTTTTAATCGATGCTCAGTTGTCTAAAGGAACCATCAGAACCGAAGAGGTTGTGTCTGTTTGGCAGCTGCTCAAATCTTTTAGATTCATCAGCTTTGTACTTCTCTTCCTCAAGGAACCAGCCTCGATAGTTATGTAGCTTCTTTATCCACGCATCTAAAACGAAACAACAAAGGTGTAAGCAAAAAGTAGTTTAAAATAGCAGACTATATAATTTAAAGAAATAATAATAATGTATTCTGTAATAATAAACCAATAAATATTGTAAATAAAAAGATATTAAAGAAATAAAAAAACATTTAAGTATAAACATTTTTATCGCGTCTAAAGAAAGAATTACTCAGACTATTTTTGAGGACCATTCCATGTTTTGCGTTGCTATGAAGTGAATGTGGACTGGAAAAAGCGTTTTTAAACAACGTGAAATAATAATTAGGCACAAATTTGTTTTTTCCTTAAAATTTACTTGTTGAACTCCTGTCCTAAATGCATAATTTCTATGAGATGTATAGCTCAGAAAATTTTGAGAAGTTGGTTACAGGATTTTGCCGTTTGCAATCCAGAGAAGTGTAAATGCACTTAGTATTGTAAAGATAAACTTTCAATTTTCAGAAATATTCAGAATAAGAATTATATAAATAACAGCTCATTGTGTGTGTGTCTTGAGCTTCATGTTCGTATTTTACTGGCTTTTTCCGAAATCACCTCCCAATTGTTGGACCACCTGAGCTAAGCAAGTGTAGTAGCTTGAGTCATAGTCTCTCAAATGCTCGGTGTTGAGGGCTTACACGCATTTTGGTGAAGACTTTGTTTGAACATCAACTATATTTTTTAAACTATTACGACGTGCACTTGAGATATAAAGATAATCAGCATATGTATTCAAACATTTATTTCCTGTTTTCACAAATTTAATTTTAAAACACAATTTCCTTGATAACTGAAGCTAATTAACAGAGTTTAGTGAGATTTTTGTATGCTTGTTGTAACTTCAAAATGATACAAAAATGTCCAACGGTTTTAAAGCTGGTGACTTTTGTTTTTTATTGCTTTTAAAGAATAAATTACACTGGAAGTAATTCAAAAGCACAAGTTCAAATTCATTATAGAAGTAAAATACTTTTTATAAAGAAATTTTGATAAGACTTCGTTATATTCTGCATATTAACTGTATGATTATGATAATGGCATAAGAAAGTCGAAAAACATATGAGTTATTAGGAATACCATTTGAATGTTGAACAGCAGCAGATTTTTATTATTTTAAGTACTAAAATGGCATATTTGAACGTAAATGTATTCTTTAGAATAGAGAAATAAATAACAAATTTCTTTGATGTTCCTGCAGCAGAAACACAGTGAAAACATAGTCTAAATTGGAAAAAGAAAAAGCTGGCTGATGTAATCTACATCAATTTTGGTGTTTTTCTGATATTTAATTTTTTCAGGTATGGTTCTCCAAATTCCTCCCTCACACGCACACACATACAGGCATGTGCGGACTTTTTCCTAAAAACATATTTTTGATTCAGGGCACACAACGGAGGACACCTCACGCACTGCGACTTACGAGGGATCTATTGCAGATACTAACCCCAAGAGGAAGGGATGAAATGAAGGAACCACAAAAGGCTACAGGCGATAGGCAGGCAGGTCTACCACTGGACCTGCTCGGAGAGGGCGATGGACGATTTGTCAACTAAGCAGCTCTCTAGTGTCCACGAGGACATCTGAAGAAGCATCCGTGCCATTTGTCCGGCGTAACCATACACCATGAAATCTATAAGCGCACGTGAAACCCGAGAAGAAAACGGAATGGAAGTGAAATAATGGAAAGGAAATAGTGGTAGAGGAGGAATTACTCCTAAAATTGGCCTACTGACCAGTGAAAGCTACGAAAAACCGAAGGTCACAGTGGGATAGACTGAAATCGAATACGCGACTTCCCGAATGCCGGCCCTCGTAGCTGTGGTCGCTGGAGTGTATAGCTTTGGCCCTCCGCCAAGCTGAGGATCGCGGGTTGGAGTCCCGACATGGGCTTGAGCGTTTGGGGATGTCTGTATGTTTGGTAATTGCGGTAATAAGCGGTAACGAACATCACTAAAAACACAGTAATCAAAAACTGGACAAAACAAGGGAACTTAAAAAAAAGTTAAAATTAAAAAAAAAGTACGTAACTTGTGTCAAATAATTAAAAGAAAGATAAAAGCCTCACATGTTACCGTTCGCTCGGTTTCATGGCACCCTACAAATATGCGTTCTGGTGGAATCTCTATATTGAAGTTTTGGATGGAACACAATAGTTATGCGTTTGAGGAAGAAAAACGATAGAATTTTGAAAACAGTTGTATGCACCAAAAAATGATATGGGAAAGTCTTCTCCATCATGGAATTAGGCTATTGGGCTGTTTGCGATCAAGACAGAACATCTATCCCCATCGTTATTTGTCTGCCCACTCATTTTGTTTGTTTTTTTTTTCGTTGCCGGTAATGTAACATGATTTCGGGTATTGTTCGTATATGTCCACATTTTCTGAATACTTTATGTACAGGCAGAAATTTACTCACAGTTTTCAAATATCTCTGTGAGGTTTTATATGTGTAATTCTGCTCTTGTGGCTTTGTTAGGCTGGTTCTGTTGAGCGGATCAACATCTCTTCCGTTACTGATTTTTTCTTCTCTCCGATTCCTTCTACGTGCAGTTTCCACAAACATATTTTAGAATAGATATTCCGATTATTACTTTGCCTATCACGTACGTAGTAGGTAGTGAAGATATTGCATTTCACCCAAAAACTCCATACCGTGTTTTCACCAGAAGCACATGTTTTAAGGGCCTCTGAATTAAAAAAAGGAAGTATTTTTAGAAAAAGATTCCTATGTGTGCGCGTTTGTGTGCTTGTGTCTGTCAAAAGTGTAACTCAAAAATGAAAAGTTGGATTAATACCAAGCTTAGTATATTGGTTCAGAAGCTTCTGAGGGTACGACATGAAGATTTTCAAGAAAATCCCCTGCCCCAAACTATCCTTTATATGGAAAAGTTTCGAAAGTTTTGTAAAAATGGCTCTAACGATTTTGATTAAAATATCATATATTAAAGATGTTTTCATGGCAAATAAAATGTAAGTATGTTTGAAATTCCTGGAAATATCGTGTGAAGCCCTCTTTATTCGGATGGAATTTTGTATAATCTTGTATACCTGGTAGACGTTAAGCGATAGACGAAAACGCCCTGCACAAAATATATAGATCTCTTTAAAACACAGGATTTGTTTCAAATAATTGTTTTCTGTGGCATCGAAATGAAGTTATTCATCTGTTGTATTATTCTATTGTGAAACATTATATTACATCTTCTGTGGCTTGGATGAGCTGCTTTTATTTTACATATTTTCATTTTCGCATCCTCATTTAATTTGTAAACTGTTTTTTGCAGTCCATCTTCGGCATTACTTGAGAATAAGCTTTACAGTTATCTTAAATTATATATATATATATATATATAATTTATCCGTAAAACTGGAGACAATGTAACTCCTTGGTTTACTTTTTGATTTATCCTTATTTGTTTATTGCTGCTTCTGTTTATTTTGTCAACAAATGAAATTGCTTATACAGGCTTTGCACTACATTTATCAAATAATCTGTATTGATGTTATTAAATAATGTTTTCCATAACTATTACCTAAACAATTCCTTGAAGGTTTTTTATAATCTACAAATAATAGTAACGTTGCGTTTTTCATTCTGGAGTATTTCTTCCACTAACTATACAATCTGAACACGAACATACTTTGCGAAAGTCACTTTGTACCTCTTGTTTACTATATTTGGTCGGCGTGTAATTTACCATCATCACGAAATACTCATAAGTTGCATTTAGCAGTCGTATAATTGTCTAATTTTGGCAGTCCCTCTTTTGTCCTTTTAAAATTTATATATATATATATATATATCAATTCTCTTCTATGCATCAAGGATAGTGATTTTTTTTCAATGTATGCTTAGTATTTCTAAATAATTGATTTTAAGATTCTATTTATTTTTGTTAGGATAGCGTATTAATGTTCATACTGCATTTTGTCCTCGTATAACTTAATGTACAAACATTTCCTATATGTTTTTTTCTTGTGTCATGTTACTTGCTCTATTTCTTCGTTACAAACCTGTAGTCCATTTCTGTTTACTTTTTTTCCTCTAGAACACATTCTGCTGTCCTGAGTGTTATATCTTTAAAAATTATGTTCATGCTTATAGTTCTACGATCAGTGTACATTTTAATCGTGAGGAGCATCATTTTCTTGTTCTATACTGTCGTAGCAGGTTTACTATGTTTTATTTTTGTTCCATGATATTCCTTTTCTGGACGAACGTTAATGACTTTAACAAAGGACTCGGGATATAAGCGGATACGCTGTATTACTATGTGAACACATTATGGCTGAAGTTGCTACACCTAGGCTGAAAGCCAATGTGAGTTATAAAATCGGAAGATGCGCACGAGTAAACTACCGCAGAAGCGTGAGCCCCTGAGCCCTTTCTAAGGCCGCAATAATGGAGATGAAGGTAATGTAGAAGGGAGAACTGGTATGTGAACTCGATGTATAAAGCAGCATATAGCAATTACTGAACGCTTTGTATTAATGTAATATAACCTGCATTTCACTTGCCATAAACACATAACACTTAGCATAGATTGTTAAGTTAAACTCTGATTCGAACGGCAATTACTGTTATGTTGTGAAACACTGTAGCGTTGTCTGTAATATAAACGCAACAATCCCCACACCATTAACTCCTGTTGTCCTCAAACTTTAGTCTTTTGCGTAATGGAATGTTTTGATCACGTGTTAAAGGCGAAGAAGGTAAAGGAACATATAACGGAGGACGCCAGGAAAACGAGACAGAGCAGCACCAGTAGGCCGCAGCGACCCTTCTTGCTTCTAGCGTGACCCATATGAAGGGAAGAGGGGAGAGACCCGAAGGACGACCAAATCCGGATGACAACGGGTCCAAGAAAGCATGGACGGGGTCCTTAACGTTTCCAAACATGACGCATTCGGCGCCGTCGGACCCCACCGACAAAGCCCTAACATCCAGCGTTTCTCCTCTGGTGGGGCCCACATCGGAAGCTGGTTGCGAATGCGCACCGACGTCGGGGAAGAAACCTCTACAAAGCCCACATCCACCGCCCAACCGCAACCCGTTCAATGTCGTCGTTTGGCCCTAAAACCCTGAAACATAGGACAAAGAAGGAGATGATAAGTGCAGGAAATGAGGGACAGAAAAGTCGTGGTAGAAGCGGAACCACCCCACCATTCGCCTGCCGACTGCGGGGAAATCACGAATAGTCCATGTGTCAGTGGGATCGAACTCCGGACTTCGCGAATGCAAATTGCATACGTTATCGAGGAACCACCTTGCTCGGTTTATTCACGTGTTAATTTCCCAGTTATAACAAACTGTTAACAGCGTGCAAGCAAAACAACGCATTGTTACATAGTCAGTTTGTACTTGATGCCTAATGAAGGAAATTCAGAGCACAACATTATTGATCAAAAACGATAGCAGTATTGGGCTAGATAAACCAATTGTATCAGAAACACTGTGAATGTACAAGAATCGCTAAAGTTTCATGTATGTGTGTCTGTACGGTATAATTCAAATTATTGATTTCAAAATGTTTTTCAAGAAGCCTCTGTTTTTACCTCGTGGAAGTTAATGGTGATTGCTAACTTTAACATTATGATTTTAATAATTTATTGTTGTTGCAGAATTCTTTTTTACATAGTGACATGTGCATTAATATTTTCAGTTTAAAATAAGATGTTAAAGTATTGCTGCAGTGAAACGGCACAATGTCGTGTTTTAAATTCTTTAATTTACTAGATATACGGCTTGGAGTTTAAAAAATAATAATATTATTATAATTATAATTATTGTTATTATATCTTCCCTTCCTATAAGTGTATTAGAAGCTTTTCCCCTATGCTCTTCATTTGTTAGCCATTGTGTTTAATACAACACATTCTTTCAACGCCTCACTCAACATGCACAGAGGCCACAATATAAAAGTATCGGACTCCCCAATATCACAATGTAGAAGATACTCTGAGTGATACAAACTGTAACATTGTACCTCATAACTAACCTAATTCAATACGAATTATTACCGCCAGTGTGGTAATATAGTATGGCAAAAACAGAAGCATGATATTTTTCATACGGGGAACAGAACACCAAAATATCCTATACCTCGACCTAAATTATTGTAACGTTTAATTCTATTTCAGAAATAATAAAGGTAATAAAGGTTAAATGTACTTCGAGTTTAGCAGAAAGCAATAATGCATGTATAGAAATATACATGTCAGTATCCACTGCAATTTACCCCACATATCCTTAAGGGATCCTGCCTGTCCTTGGTACTCATAAGGGAGTATCTTCGGCGTGACTTGTTTGCACAGAATGCCATAGCCGTCTCCATCCACAAATATCTGAAAGCAGTAAAGCAACAAATTGCTTAAATCTTATTGTAATGTATTTGAAACCTTAAAAATATTTATAACAATAGTCATTTAAATCTTTTCTCCTCTCTCTCTCCGTCTCTCTCTCCCTCTCTCTCTCTCTGTCACACACACAGAAAATACAGACACACAAAGGCAGGTGATTTCGAGCGTTGGACTAATGCTTAGCTTGAAAAGAAAATAAAAGAAAGAAGGTGGAAAAGAAAATAAAGATAGAAAATTAAACTGTTGGATATGTGACTTTTATATCTTACTCCTCTATTTATTTTTCGACGAAACAGCGGACAAGAAAACAGAATTTTATGAATCTAACTTTAATTTAGAGACACATAAGAGGAATTTCAAATTCGAAATCAAGTTGACGTAAAGAACTAATAAGTGGGTATTTGAGATCACACTAAAAATTGATTACATTTATCACAATTGTAGTGACGTGTGTGATTCCATGTAAAGCTTTGCCTTTGACCAGAAGAGATACTTATATTAGCCTCTTTCACAGTCTAAAGTTACAGTCTAAAGCTTAACCTGTCTCTTTTCTCCTTGCCTCGCCTCGCCCGCCAAGTTAATTTGCACCTTCGTTATAAGTACTGTATTAAAATTGATGAAAAATCTGTTTTCTAAGAAAATCATTCGTAATTATTTAGATTATTTACTCCTAAGCTATATTTCTACATATTTAAGTAATCCATTCCATCCAAAATTCCAAGTCGAGATTTCACCGGAAATATAGGTTTTGAGGCCACCGGAAGCAAAACAAAACGAGCATTTTTAGAAAAAGGTCCGTGTGTATGTCTGTGTGACTGTGAACAGCATAGCCCAAAAACGAAAATTCGAATAGATACAAAACTTGGTGTTTAGATTCATTACCTTCCAAAAATGCGACACAAAGGTTTTCAAGAGAATCCTCCCACCCCACGTACCCTTTACATGAAACATTTTTTGAAAATTTGAATTTTCTAAAATAATAGCTCTAACGATTTTTATTAAAATACCTATACTATAGATATTTACATGACAAATAAAACGTGTATCTTGAATTTTATAGGAATAACCTTTGAAGTCCACTTCATTCGGAAGAAATTTCGTATAATCTTGTACGTAATCTTGTAATAAACGTTAAGCGATAGACGAAAATGTTCGTACACAAAAAATGTGAAGCTCTTTAAAACATATCATTTATTTCAAATAAGTCATTTTGTGGCATAAGCTATTTCTGAGATATCCGTTATTAATGGTTCTAATTGTTCCTTTCTTGGTCATTCTTTGAAGTCCTTTCAACATTCAGTTGCTTCTCGCGATTTCATGGAAACAGTATGAAATTTTAAAGCCAGCATAAAGCGTCCAGTCCTTAAACATTTGTTTATCTCTGTTCTCTTTGTATCCTAACAAATGTGTAATGAAGGTATTTCTGCAAAGGTTTATTTGGATAAAAATGTAGTAGATAGAAAAATAAGCTTTGGTAAGAGTGGTTTGTATACCCAATAATGAAGATAGAGGGTAGAGAAAGCCATGTGAATGTATCATCAGATTTTGAATTATAGCAATGAGAGGGGAAGTCTTCTCTGTTCTTGCAACCGAAAATTTTCTGGGTTTGTCCTTGCAAATACTGCATTAGGCCGGTGACGACGGAATGCATCAGGGATTAAACGTGACAAAAATGCTGCCTACTCTCTGTGACATCACAATTGTGAACTACGATAACAAAGGGTATGACGGTTTTTATACAAAAGTGATGATAATTAATTCAAACACAAATTAATTTTAATAACCCCATTTACTTGAAAACTATTTGTCATTTTCATGCGTAAATATGGCGTGAAGAGTCAACACGAGGCAGATCTATCGAGCCTCGGCGCGACCTAGAAATATCTCAGAGATCGCGCCATGGAGGCTATGGAGTAGTTCTTTAACTGCTATGATTCTTAGCGTTCCATTTTGTTTTGGGCGTGAAAGACCATAAATTTTGTTCAAATGCCTCTTTATTAGGCTAGAGGTTCTCTTGCATGCCGTAAATTTACGACACGGGACACCGGTTTTGCTTACCGTCCGAAGGAGATCATGCTAAGGATTTTTACGCCCAATAAAATCCATCGCCAACCGTCGGGTTTGATCTCGCCACCGCCTTACAATACAGCTGTAACTTAATATTGGGAAAGAGTGATGTTCTGATGTTTCACCTAGGAGAGTTATTTAAAGCGTCGCTGTTTTAAACTACACGCTTCCAAACGAACGCACATCCGACTTCCAGGTATGATTGCGCCCATCTCAAAATTGTATGTTTGCTCAAAAATACACCTTCTCAGTGTTATTAAAATCTGTTTATAGGCTAAATGTACGAGCCCCTGACTACCAATTAATGCTGCGAAACTTGCACATCAATAGAACTTTCCATTTCCGAATTATTTGCGGTGCAAGATTTAGGTGACACACCCTGTATAAATGGAAATCTACCATGCCTCTGAAACTTACAGATCAACAGCAAAAGGATATCGACTTCTCTACAGTATGCTACTTTTGTGGTAAACCCTTTGCAGAAGAGAACTACAAAGTACGCGATAATGATCACATCAGTGGTGAATATCGTGGAGGTCTACAAAATGAATGTAATTTAGCCTGAAAAACATTTAAATATATTTCCGTCTTCATGCATAACCTCAGTGGGTATGACTCACATTTCATTGCTAAGGAGTTGGGATGTACAAGTGAACGTGTGAATGTAATTCCTAGCTCTGAAGAAGGGTATATATAATTTTCGAAGTATGGAAAATAAAAAGTTTCGGTTTGTGCATAGCTTTCGGTTACTGAGTACAGGCTTGAATAAATGGTGAAGAATCTAACGCCTTATCCTGAAACACTGAAACAGTTCGTTGAAGACAAGTTGAAGCTGATGACTCGTAAGGGAATATTTCCCTATGATTACGTCACTTGATAGGGCGTTTTGAACGAAACCTGCCTGCCACCTAAGCACTCCTACAACAAATTAAATGAAGAAAAATCCTGTTCTTCAAAGCATTTGTACAAAGCTTATCTGTTTTCAACATGTTTCCTCTAAATCATGATAAAGCAAGTCCAACAGATATTGTATACCCTAGAGAGAGAGAGAGAGAGAGAGAGAGAGAGACAAGAATTGGCACAGCACTTAAAAAATATCTTGCTTAAAACACTCAAAGGTTCAAATTACTAGGAGGAAATATACCGGAAACACCTAATGATAAAAAGCTTATTTTTACAAAAATTGCAAACTGTAATGTAGTTGTGTAGGTTAAGGAATATAGGGCTTTGAAAAAAAATCCAATTAAACATTTTAGTCTAGCTGATGTCCGAAACATGCGATTTTGTAACAAAATAACGAAATATTTCCATGAAAAGTTTTCTGGGATGGGGAGTTATGTGAACATGTTTCGTCTTGCATTTGTGAAAATGCCAAGGATAAATATAAAGGCTGGTATTTCTAAATTAATATTTCTTACTCACATACACACACGCATACGCACATACACCGTAAGTCTTGCTTGGCCTCAAACGCGTACTTCGGGCGAAATCCCGATACAGGACCAATGCTAACAATACATGCGAGGAGTTTAATCAGTTTTTAAAACTTTATGCATAACCATTTATGCATAAGGTACAAACATTACTGAATTATTCAACTACTGCTCATTAGAACAATAAAATAAATCTTTAAAGTAAATTGTGGCTCTGGAAGTGAGATTTTCGGTCATTTGATAAAATTAGTGCATTTAAGAACTATTAGCTGTGGACAGGCTAATAACTGGGCAGCGATTGTTAGCGAAGTAGGAGGAAGCAGGTAGTTTCTGATTCAATCTGAATACAAACATTTTACACCTTTGAACTACTCAAATACTCTGTTATCAAATAAACATCAATGGCAAAATGTATCCCTCATTTCTTAACCAGAAAACCCTGTCGAAGAAGACGTCATAAACCCAACTTGTATGTCACTTGAAATTATGAAAGTGATCAAGAAAAGAGAACCAAGTTACTTAAAAGATTACAGTCATTGTTTTGATAATTGTTCCCTCACAAGTTGGAAAGCTGAATTAGACTTGAAAAAAATTCAGTGTCACACATGGTAGTTAACTACAAAGCTCGGAAGTATAAAGCACTTGAATGTTGCAAGTTGCCTTTGAGGTGTGATACCTCAAATATTTAAGATCGCCTTGAAGTTTCACGGGGTGCTTGAATCAAATGAAATAAAATAATTCGAGTACGGATTTTGTCATAACAGCTTCAATCGGTAAGAATGTCGGCACGGAGAGCTAAAGTCCGAGTTCGGCTGTGGCATTAAGTGTTCGGATTTAATTTTCCAATAGTGTTAAATTTTAGCTTTTGCGAACAATTGCTAAGGAGCCACCCCAGAAACAGGAAGGGAGTAGGTGAGGAACATTTTTACTGTAACTGGTAAGCAGTCAAGCTTGTGGTTAGTTAGATGAAGGCATTCTACGTGGAAAAGGATTAGTACTATAACATACGGTTGGAAAATATTTATTTACTGACTCATCACTAGGTAGTAGCACGGATGAAAGCCATTTTGCCGTTTATATAACATGGATGCAACTATATCATGAGAGCTACCTATGGCACTAAAGCTGGGATAAAAATTGGTTTGTAGGCCGATTTCAGGTCACTGATTCATAAGATGATTTCAGAGTGCCTTTTCAAACCCTTTGTATGTTTGTTTTGTGCATAGATGTATATTTGGAGCGAACAGAAGTTGTTAAACTTGCCTGCTCATATTGAACAATTTGTTTTGTGAACAATAACTTACACGCAGATTGCAATAGAATAATCCTATAGTTTGAACGCCAATAAACATTAGGGAAGTGCGGTTTCTGTTACATAACTATAAAAGGATATATATATGATTATATTTGATTTTCTGTGATTATTCGCTCATGTAATAGTTTACTCAGCAATTGCGTTATGCAATTTTTTTACTTTCTCTACTACGTATAGTAAGTAGGGGAAGTATTGTATTCCACCCAAAAATACGATACCGAGATTTCACCGGAAATACATGTTTTGAGATCCCCTGAATACAAAAAAAGCATTTTTGGAA
The DNA here is from genome assembly GCA_030765065.1 of Deroplatys truncata. Lineage (NCBI taxonomy): Eukaryota > Metazoa > Arthropoda > Insecta > Mantodea > Mantidae > Deroplatys > Deroplatys truncata. The sequence goes on from CM060981.1 coordinate 275,497,357, forward strand.
ACATGTCCGTGTGTGTCTGTGTATCTGTGTGTCTGTCTGTGAACAACGTAACTCAGAAACGAACAGTCGGATAAACAAAAAACTTGGTATTTAGGTTTAGTATTTTCCAGGGATGCGACACGAAGGTTTACAAGAAAATCCCCCACCACAGAGTACCCTTTACATGGAACATTCTTCTAAAATTTTAATTTTCTCAAAACTGGCTATAACGATTTTGATTAAAATATCATATGTTTAAGATATTTTCATGACAAATAAAATATATATCTTGAATTTTCTGGGAATGTCCCCAAAAGTATTCTTCATTGTGAACGACTTTTGGTAAACTGGTAAACCATAAGAGATAGACAAAATTTTATTATACAAAAAATGTAGATCCCGTTAAAATAGACAATTTATGTCATATACATTTTTGTTTTTGAGTGAACCATCTTCGAGATGTTGCTTGTTATTCCCTTAAATTTTTTAATACTTATTTTCCCAAATGGGAATTCGTTATTCATTTTTTTGTCTTGGATATTCAAAGAGTATTAATTTGTGGCAAAGGGAATAGTGCTGCACCTAGCAACCAGCTTATAAGAGATATGTATGTGCTTAAAGGCTACTGTATTTCTATATTGCCCTTGTAAATATATATTCCCCTTACATCTACAAGAAAATTAGCAATAAGATAGAGTCTGCGAATGTTTATCTCGATTAACATGAAGCATATGGAGAATAAGCGTTTGTAAAAATAGTTTGTACAAGAGTAGAGAAAGTCATGTGAGTGTAACACATCAAATTTTTTATTAATTTTTTAAGACTAGCATTTCTAGTTTTATAGCACCATCAGAACTAAACAAAGAGCTTCTCTGATAATTATATTGCATTTGTAATATAATATTACTACTAGGTAGTAAATTATCTGATGAAGAGGCAATTAATATTTTTCTAGAAAGCGACGTAATGATTTTCTATTAAAAATATGAATATGCGTTAGTAATCACAGCAGTTTTTAACAATGCACTGCCGATGTCTTCGATGCTACGCAAATGATATTTTATTAAGCAACACAGGAATAACCTTTCCAAAAACCAATTTTCAGCAGATACATTCTAATTCGAGTGGCTTAAGTATTTCTATAGTAAGAATGCATAGAACTCAAATTTAAGCCTTGACTATAAGAAACTAAAATGAACTAAAATAACTAACCTTGGGAACATCAGTGCTGAAAAAACTATACCCTACGGATAAAGAAGCACTTTGGCAATAAAAATA